>BTPG01000006.1:153594170-153721670 GCA_036245525.1 Semisulcospira habei
CACACACACATTTAGGTTACTGTGTCAAAATGAGAATGTAGTTCAAATTTTGGTCACTGGGTCAAAACAAGAAAGTAGTTCAAATTTTGGTCACTGGGTCAAAACAAGAAAGTAGTTCAAATTTTGGTCACTGGGCCAAAACTAGAAATCTGTATCACTAGGTCATTTCAGAAAATGTATGTCATATCAAATAAGGAGGCCACAATCTGGTTTGAACTACAGCAAGTTTTCACAAAATAATTTTTCAACTGCAATGAAAAAACACCCCCCTGAAATAGGCATGTCCCGTCAGGCTATTCAATTGGACGGGTCCATAAAAAAGGGGTGATTTAAAAATACCTCATGTAAGTCTACACAGACATGTATAGGTGTCAAGCCAAGGCCTTTTATTAATAAGATCGAACCGGTTTTTCTAGCTGTGTCTGACGCGACTGTTTGCTAATTTTATTGATCAGTCTGTGCGGAAACGTTCTCAGAAGAAAACACAGCTCTTTATCGGTGCGTACACACAATATGACGCAAAGTTCTGGAACAAACGTTTTTAAGCAAGCTGGAATTCTTCGCAAACGACTAAACATTTGTGACAGAAAGGTGGTGTTTACAACCGTGAACTGAAACTTATGAAGGGCTAGCTCGGCAGTGTCGCGTTAGTCATTTACTGCATAGCACCTGAGACAAGACAAGCCTTAAATTCTCAGTGTCTCAGTGTCGAGTCACTCAGTGTTAGCGCAGTCCTAATGTGATTTGTTTACACTACCACTGAGCTATCTTAAACCAGTGGCCAACTACACAATATTACGGGTGGCTTTGCTGTGTGTCGCGCCGCGGTGAAGCATACCGATCTCGCTTTGTGTAAGCTGTGTTTAATCAACAGTGTTGGACGGCGCGGTGTTAACAGAATGTTGATCCTTTCAATCGTAGTCATTTCTATCGGCCCATACCGTGGACAACTAATAAATTCAAGACAAAACACAGAGTTAAATGTCTCTGTTTACAAGGGTCTTAGCAAGCTGTGTAATCTCATGTGATTAGTATCCAGCGTATACAATGACGTAGCGTCTTAGAAACGAAAACGAAACTAAGTGCGGCGCTGTGACTAATTGAGTATACAGCCGCCGGCGTGTCGCGTGACATACAACCATGGCTGAAGTGCATGTGTCTGTGGTTATGTCTGTCTGTCTGCCTTTGATTGTCTGTCTTTGTCAGTGTGTGTGTCTGTATGACTGTGCCGTGCGTATGTGCGTGCATGCGCCGTGCGTGTTTGTCGTTGTCTCTGTGTGTGTGTGTGCGTGCATTGTGTTTGTTTGTTTGTCTGTGCGTGTGTGTATGCGTGTGAGTGTGTATGCGTGTGTGTGTATGCGTGTATGTATGCGTGTGTGCGTGTGTGCGTGCATGTGTGTATTATATTAATCGGAATGCGTCTGCCTGTAATGTGTGTGTGTGTGTGTGTGTGTGAGTATTCAAATCCCGTAAACCGGGGGACACACACTGGTTAAACACCCACAACTGGGGACTTTCAGTAAACCGGGGACGTCCCCAGTTTGTATGGTTACAACCCATAGTGTGTATATTTTGTTTTTGTGCGTGCGTGTGTGCGTGCATGTGTGTGTGTGTGAGTGCATGTGTGTGTGTTTGCGTGCGTGCATGTGTTTATATGTGTATGTACGTCTGTGTGAGTGCATGTTTTTGTGTATGTAGGCTGTGTATGTGTGTGTGAGTGCATGTTTTTGCGTATGTATGTGTTTGTCTGTGTTTGTTTGCCTGTGTTTGTTTGCCTATACGTGTGCATATTAATTAGTTATTAGAGATAGAAAAAAATACATTCCAATACCATTTATACCATTATTTTTTTAGTCAATGTCCACATATTCATATATATATATATATATATATATATATATACACACACACACAAACAAACAAACAAACAAAAAAAAAAAAAACATTGCTATATGCACTTGATAACAAATTATTTAAGTTACCTACAGATACTTGATAACAAATTTCCAAAGTCACTTATAACTGACAAATAACTTTACAGGTAACCTTTTAAGATCTTATAAATGAGTTATAAGTGACTTAAATCAAGAACTTATAAGAACTTAAACATAACAAATTGTAAGTTCTTGACTTAGTCACAACTTACTCAGACAGATTTGTCAAGATACAAGGACAATGAAAAAACTTTTTTTTAGTAATAGTCAGGTGGTGGTGGTGGTGCTGATGGGGTTAAATAGTTAGGTGGCATGTCATTTTTCTGTGAAGTGTATGTCATTAATAAACGATTACCAAATCTGATTTTTATTTGTTTAAAAGATTGTGTAGTTTTTCTGTGGTTTCCTGAACACTGATCTTTTTCCCCATCTCTAAAAAAGAAGCCTTTAGTTCTTCAACATTCACAGGAGATTGACTACGCATTTTATTTTGTATTTCAGATTTCTGTTTCTTGTAATTATTCAAATCATCTTGGACTCTCTTAAATTCCTCGTCATCAATACAATTATCATTTAATGCCTTACTGATAATAAGTTTCATACTGCTCAGCTTTGCACCAGCCAGCGTACTCAATGCTTCATGTTTCTGTAATTATGTGTGAAACCTCTTGTTCAAGGCCTCCAAACCAAAGCAAGTCAGGCATGTAGCAACGCTAACAGCCTCAACTGCTATTCCAGCCAAACTCCCAATTCCTGTGGCGAACAGAACAATACCCCCTACAGAACATGAAGCTGAAACTGCGCCAATAGCCATAGAAGTGTTTTGAAAGGAATTAAATACTGACTTATACCTCCTTTTGCACCGTGAGTACTTAGCCTCCTCACTCTCCAAATATTTCAAAGCTTCTGTAATATTATTTAATCTGAATGCATCTGCCTGTAATGTTTTATCTGATGCAATTGGCACAGCTGTCACCTGTGTATCAGGCGCAAGTGTTGTTTTAGTCATCACATTTGTTTCAGTCGGCTCAAGCGTCGGTAGTTGCGGATAGAAGTTTACCATTTTTTTTATTGACAAATATTTTTTAAAATTTAATCAGCAATTACATATTGCAACTCTTCAAAAGTATACAATTTGTTAGCATAATAAAATGCAACAAGATCAATGTGTTCAAGGTTTATGTAAGTTAGACGAACAAAAGTTGTTTTGTCGACCACCACCTTGACAGCTGAAACACTGCTCGAAACATTAATAACATCATTATTTTTTGAAATGGCAATAAAGACCTTTGATGATTCTGTTACTGTTTCATTCCATGTAAGTTTAATTCCTTGTGCAATTTGAGCCTCTTTAGCAGTAGTTACTGATCTCATGATAATTTCAAATACTATTGTCGCTTCTCTTGCGATGGTAAAGTTTGCTGGCATAAACACGACCTTCGCATCAGACCTACCCTTCCTGTGCGTAAGAAGATATCTTCGTTTCTCATAATTTTCAACTTTCAGTTTTTCTCTGCTATTGTCGTCTGGGGCAAAGCTTGGAACAAGACTTACAATAAGCGGCCCCGAGTTAACAACCTTCCTAAACACTAAGGCGCCTTCATCATCAGTGTATACATAAGGACTAATAAATTCAATCTTTATGTCCCAGTCAATTGTTGGAGGTGGTGCAGGCACAGGTGAAACCACCCACTTACTACCCACATGTATTAAGTTGTAAGGCGCATTATTTACAGGTGGAGTAGGTACAGTAACATCACGAAGCTGACCAAGTTTAGGAATCTGTTTTTCACCGTCTTTCATGTCGACAATTACTTTCCTCTTGTACATGCCATTTGAATCAAGTTCAAAACCATATATTTCTCCAACATCCCCCTCTTTCTCAAAATCCTGTACATCAGCCAAATCTTTCAACTCTGTTACTGGACACGCAACTGGTATGATTGTTCGCTTCGGACCAAGACCACTCATTTTTATAAACAAAAATAAAATTATTTAACTTCTAACACAACACTAAAATCATGCATAACAACTGGTTTGTCATCCTGATTAGTTACAGATATACTCAGTGACTCAAAGAAACTAGAACCTAATTTTTTAAACTGTAAATTAGGAAATCTAACAACTACACTTTCACAATACGGAGCAGTTCCAGTAGGTAAGCATCTCAACAAAGTTGAAGGCTTTCCATTGTGAACATTCTCAGATGTGTTTAGTTCTTTCAAATAAACATTTAGCACTGTGTGTACTGACAAATGAACAGCATATCTTCCAGTTATTTTGGTTTTTTTGGGCTTAAATTTTAATCCTGCTTCATAAGTCCAATCATCATCACCACTAACAGCTACAATACCAAGATCAGATTCAGTTAAAAAACCCAGTAGTATTAAAAGTTTGTCTGTTAATATAAGCTGACTATCTTTTGGAAATTCCAATGTAACAAACAAGTTAGCCGGATTTAAAGTTGCTTTAATTTTATACCTATCTTGTAAAAATTCAGCTATAGTACAAAAGTCATAATACCCAGGCTGTAAATGATTAGCGCCCCAACTTGTAGTACCTACCATTCCATGTACAGAATATTCACCATCATCTGTTACATTAAACCATTTTACTGTATAGAACATTTCATGGATAGCAACAGCCTTGCTACCATCACGATTATCAATCCCATTAGTTAACCACACTGGTTTGCTTGTGTCAAGATTTGTTAAGGTAATAAACATTTTTATTATCTCATATAAAAAAGGATGGAATTTAAATCACCAACCATTACCACAACAAACGCATTTCAATTTAATATGGATGCCAAATATAATGTTGCACCTACTTATGAACAGAAAATAATTCAACTAAATCAACTCGTCATAGCTGTGTCTGAACAAGATCTATTCCAAGTCAAAGTACCAAATCCGTTTGACCATTACCTAAACCCTCCAATAACAGATGACTCAACTGCAAGAAAGTGGTCTTCAAGTCCACTACAGATGTTTCAAAACCAACTCAACTTTGCAATACTATGCTCAACTACTGGCTGTGGGGTTTCTTTTACAGACCACTTGAATCACTCAAACAAACTGATTAGATCTGTGTATCATTTCCATGTTTATTACCAGCTTAGACGTATACTGTCAGAACTTCATGCACCACTGCCCACTGAATCCAGTTTCAACAGGTTTAACAATCCCATGGATATGAAAGCATTTGAACGCATCTGTAATGAATTTAACATAAGCACTAAGTATGACTTCACACAAAAACTTGATGATCACAATGGCATGGGTACATTGTATTACGCTTTGAGTCACAGACAATACCCTCAAGATTACTACCCTGGTTACACTTCATTCTCATCAAAATCACAAGTCTGGATAGGATCAATAGAGCAGAAGCAGACTAACGCATGGACCACATTTATTTTAGATAAATCTGACGGGTTTACTCAAGCAGGAGTCGAGCGCGTCAATGAGTCTATCAGAACATATGTCTGGTGTATACTAGGTGCACAATCACTAACAAAATCAAACATTTTGAATGGAAGTGGAAAGTTTGAAGCACAAAAACAGTTTCTTGCAAATCTTGAAGATTCAGTAAATTCATCAGTTGATCTCCCATCAAGCATACAACGCTACCAAGACGTACTCAGATATGCCAGATCAAAAGTTGACTTTGTAGTTGGAATCGGGTTATACATGTTACCATCTGACCTTCAACTCCAAATGGGAACAATAACAAATTATAATAATGAAATCATTGTTGCAGGTCGTGATCAAAAACTAGGTCTCAATCAATCTGTAAACTTAGGGGCCACAACCACACACCTACAGTTGTTAAAACCATTACAGACGGTAACACCCCTGGCCCCGGCCCCAACCCCGGCCCCGGCCCCAACACCGGCACTCATACAAGCGGTAACCCCTACACCAACCCCTGACACTCATGAGTCAGAGAGAACTGCATTGGTAATAGGCCTCACTGGATTAGGAGTATTACTTCTTTATCTGTTTCATTAAATAACCCACCATCAACCCTCCTACTGTCACCAAAAAGACCCACACATGCTCTGCCATAAACCCTACTGCCTTTGCCGCTGTACTAATCAGCCAACTGACAACAGAGCCAATTATGCCAGGCAAAGCATCCACTGCTTTCACAGCCAATTTTTTAAGCAAGTCTGATATGTGAGACAACTGTTTCTTTACCCATGACTGTAAATCTTTTGGGTCTGTTGGAGTCGGGGGGCGAACTACGGAAGAGAGCAGGCGCAGACAGCATCGCTGAAACCATCGCCACACGGAGATGGAGATGGCTAGGCCACGTTTGCAGAATGTCACCTGACTCATTACCAAGGGTGGCACTGAGATGGACACCACAGGGGAAGAGAAACCGTGGGCGACCAAAGGAGACGTGGCGCCGAACCGTGGAGCGAGAGCTCAAGAACAGAGGCCTTACTCTGCAAACAGCACCCAAAATAGCAGCTGACAGACAAAAGTGGCGCTCCCTTGCCGTCGCCTCAAGCACCAGACGGCGCAGAGAGGACTGAATGAATGAATGAATGGAGTCGGGGGGCCCGGGGTTGGTGGTGCCGGTGCCGGGGGTGCACCACCACCACTGCCGGAGACAGCTAACACAACAGTACTGATAATAAATCCATGAGCTGTAATTAAACTAGCAATTGTGATACCCTGTTCTCTGAAAAGTGTTTTTAGTCTCTCAGCCAGAGTAGTGTCTTCGTGAAGTATTTTCTGAATAGTTTCTCTAATTCTGTTGACCTGTGATTTTAGTTTTTGTCTTCCAATACTAATTGTTTCTAACCGTCCTGATCTTTCTATCTGCAAATCATTTAATCTATGTTGAATTCTTTCTTTCATTTCTGTGTCAAGATTTCCATTGTCTGCGGTAGCCAGTTTTTCTTTTTCACGTTCTATGTGTTTATCAAGCTCTCCCAGTTTGGCAACATTGTTTACCATCTCACCTCTTATTGTCTGCAGTGATTTATCCAATCCCATAATCTCCCTCATTGACAAAGGTGGATCATCTATTGTTTTCAAAGCGTCATTTATTTGTCCTTCAGTAAATGAGGTTTCTTGTATCACTGTGTTTGCTATTTCTGGTAGGCTTGTTACAGGTGCCATTTCAATTTGTTGCCCTGTTGGCAACTTTGTTTGCGTGTCATGAAGAACACTAACCAGTCTTGGCGTGACAGGAGACCCTCCAATTCCAAGATACCTTGCCAACCCAGAGTTACCACCGACTTCACCTTTAATTGTACTTAAAGCCCTAAACTTAGAAGGATTATTTTTATGTGTTAGATATATTTTCCCTCTGTCTGTATTTACAAATAAGTGCCCTTTATCATATTCAAACTGGTTAGGATCTATTACATCTGGGTGGACACCAACACTGTCATAAAATGAGTTTACTTTGTCTTTTAACAGTTCATGATGCATACTAGAAGTAGTTACCATTCCAGTCATATCTGTGATACTGGTATCTGAGACATTCATGTCATCCACTTCAAAATCTTCATGATTAAATCCTCCTGCTGCCATTGTTTTATTAATTTATTATTTTTTATTGTGCATAATAAAAATGACACAGTCTTACGGATCAAAGTTAGACCCATACAGAAAACTACGTGAGCCTCTGGGTGTTAAGGGCATAAGACAATCAATCGTCAACACAAACAATCCAAGTACCATAGACCAGAACCAAACACTTACAGTCAAGTTTCCAAACCTAGGCCCCAGTGACGTTATTGTTCCTGGCACTGCACGCCTAGCATTTAATATCGAACTATCATCAGACGCAGATGTAAACAGAACACTAGTTGACAATCTTGGCAGAGCAATTGTTAGAACTATTAAAGTAAAACTTGAAGGACAGGAAGTGTTTAGTCTTGACGACTCCGATGTATTCTACTGTTACAAAGATCTGTGGCTTACAAGAGAAGAACGAGAGGACCGTATTTACCAAGGCATACAATCTGATAATGTTGGTAAACTTCGAATCAATGCTGGAGATAAATCAACGTCAGCAGCCAATGACGTTATTATAGCAGAAACATATGGAACCAGATTTTACATTCCATTTGAGTTTGAAATCCTCACAGCTCATTTGCCTTATTATCAAGGGGCACTGAATGACCGTCTGAGCTTTGAACTAACTTTTAATGACTACTTCAAAGTTATAAAATCATCTGCCACAGATGCAACATATAAGATCTCTAACATTTCCTTGGAATATGAAATTGTTACACATACTGAACTAGCCAGACTCATTCAAAATCAATACCAGTCAAGACTTCCAATTTATTATGACCGTGTGATTAGATATAGTTTAATACCCAAAGACAAAAGCGACCCAATGTGGAACATAAACTTGAACACACCTGCCAGGTCACTGAAAGGTATTCTTATGTTGTTTGTTGAACCGGTGAGTCCATACAAAAGAGATTCAGAAAAATTCTACAATCCTAAGATTACACATTTGTCCTGCACAATCGAAGGCCGCCCTAATCAAGTTTACGCGTCTGGAATGCTGCCTTATCAGCACTACGATGAGATCACAAAGTATTTTGCGGGTGGAAGGATTAGAGATAAACCCGCAAACATTGCGTGCAAAGATCTACATCTGTTTGATGTTAGGATCGGACAATACCTGACGAATAAGTATGCACTGTGGCTAGACCTTCGTAGTACAGATGATGATTACCTTCATGGGTCAGGTCGAACTGTCGAGAATGGTAGTGATGGAATAACAATTCAGATACAAAAGAAGGTTGAAACTGCTGCAGCCATAAACATATATTTGTATCTAATTTATGACGCACAACTCAATATTGCAGAAAGCAGACTGAGTGGACACATATATTAAAATTATATTGTGTATTAAAATGAACCGGGGCTTGATGACACTCGATCCACACTGTGGATTGTTTTGTGGTGCGACAGGGTGTGGTAAAACTGAATTTGTACTTAACCTCTTACAAACAAGATACATACACCACTTTGAAAACATTGTAATATTTTGTCCAACAATCAAACACAACAAAGCTTATCACAACCGTTTATTCATTCGGACTGACAACAACATATATTTAGTTGACCCTGAAAAGAAACTGAATGACTACCTACAATATTTTTACAAGCAATTTGAAGGACAGTCAACGTTGTTTATTGTTGATGACTGTTCTGCAGAGAAAGACATTGTCAAGAAGAGAAACACATTAGCAGAACTTGCCTTCAGTGGCAGACACGCAAATGTCAGTGTATGGATTCTCACTCAGAAATATAATGCTGTACTGAAAGATTTTCGAGAACAGTTAAAGTTTATCTGTTTGTTTTACTGTAAGGATCGTGACAGCTTTGAAGACTGTCTCAGAGAGAATGATGTCATCCCAAATAAGCATGAACGTGATGATGTAAAAAATAAACTGAAATCAACTAAGCATCTAAAGCTCATTTTAAAGACAGATCAGCCCACAGGGTATGGGTTAGTAAATTGATGTAAATTAATTTATACATTTGTTTGTCCAATAAAAATGACAGACGGACAAATCATACAAGTGCTTGATCTTACACACCTTTTTAAAGATGTTATGCACTTTACTGACTTAATATCACCCAAACAGACTTACATAAGCCTTTCAGCACCATCAGAAATATATGCTACATATAGTGTGACTTTGGATTATGTCGATGAGCATCCAAATGTGGAGTGCATGACAGTTGATTTAAAGACACCTACTTTTAAAGTTAATGATACCGACTATGGTTGGTTAGGGGAAATTTGTTATAGCATATTTAAACAACTACGCAAACTAAATGTTTATATTGACAGTGTTACAGTTAATAAAGTGGTATTACACAAGGTGAGCCAGCGGTAATATTTTTTCATTTATTATTTTGTCGGACAAATAAAAATGACGGACAATGTTCAAAACCCTGGCTCATCTAGTTTAAGAAACGTGTTTCACACAATAAACTTACCAATAACCAATACTAACAATGTTTATGAATCAATAGAAAACTCTTTTTCTGTCATACAGCAAAATCTTATCACAGGCAGTGTTAAGATTCAGATTGTTGCAAAAATTGAATTCACTAGGGTGGACGGTGAAGTGATTGTATCGTACATATCAACAAGACAACACACAGTTAACACAAGAAGGGAATTAGAGAACGTGTTTAGAGACAGACTATTACCTGACTTCCTCCAAGCAATTGACAGTGCAAGAATGAAGGGGTCTGGTTGGCACGAAGGACACGTACATGAACTACAACTAAAGCAGTCTAGGTATCATCCTATATTAGGTAAATCATGGTTGCCACTACCAACAGAGGTTGCAAACAAAAAGGCTGTTGTTAATATTCAGAACAATGACAATTTCTGTTTCATGTGGTGTGTGCTTGCTAAACTACACTTTGTAAAATCAAAACCTGAACGTGTATCTAACTACACCAAATTTGTAAATGAACTCGATTTTAGTGGCATTGAGTTTCCTGTTAAAATAGAGGACATAGACTTGTTTGAAAAACTAAATCCTGGTATATCTGTGAATGTGTTTGTGTGGGATAATGAATCTGAGAACAAGTTACAACCAATTAGAGTATCCCCAATTGCCCCAACATATGGTCAGTCAGAAGATAGACATGTTGACATGTTGCTAATAGGCCCTGCCGGTGATAACTTTCACTACACAATTATCAGAAATATGTCACGTCTAATTCATGGACATACAACAAAACACAATGGTAAACAAGAAGTTTGTAAAAGATGTTTACAAAGATTCTCCTCTATTTCAGTAGCGCACAAACACGTCCTACACTGCAGATCAGCTGATGACATACAAACTGTACTTAAGTATCCAGATCCTGGCAGCAAGGTTTATTTTAAGAACTATGGGAATCAGCAAAAGTTGCCGTTTGTAGTGTATGCTGATTTTGAATCACTGGTAGTTCCGTATGAGGGTCCTGTTCCAGAGTCATTACCAAAGACTATAAAGTTGAGTGACCAAGTGGTGTGTTCTTTTGGATATATTATTGTTAGGTCAGACGGTTTGCATTCAGAGCCTGTTATCTACAGAGGTGAAAATGCAGCATGTTTGTTTTTAACAGAAATGAGACATCTGTATAGTCAGGTAGTACAGTATCTCACAACATGCCAGATGCCTTTGGTGATGACAGAAGAAGACAAACTAAAATTTGATACAGCTGAGACGTGTTGGATTTGTGAACAGCCTTTAGGTGGTGATAAAGTTCGTGACCACAATCACATAACTGGGCGTTACAGAGGAGCTGCACATAACAATTGTAACTTATTATTAAAAACAGATCCCAAGACATACAAACTGCCTATCTTTTTTCACAATCTAAAGGGATATGATTCACACATCATCATGCAGGCTGTAGATGAGTCTTTCAAAAACATTAATTGTATTGCCCAGACAACTGAGAAGTACTTGACTTTTAGGTTAGACAAATTAGCATTTTATGACTCCATGCAACATTTGTCTTTAGGGCTTGCTAGTCTCGCAGAAGGACTGACTGAGTATCCAATAACAAGTAAATATTTTGAGCCAGACTTGATTAAGAAAGGAGTCTACCCCTACGAATACATTGATCACTGGGTTGTGTTTGAAGAAAGGAGACTGCCACCAAAAGAGAAATTTTATTCCACACTTAATGGTAAAGGTATTTCTGACTCTGATTACCAGCACGCACTTGATGCATGGGGTAAACTGGGGTGTGAAATGATTGGTGATTACCATGACCAGTACTTGAAAGCTGACGTTTGTTTGCTAGCAGACGTATTTGAAAGTTATCGTGAAAAGGGTTTGTTACACTACAGTCTTGACCCTGCTTGCTACATAACTAGTCCTGGCATGACATGGGATGCATTTTTGAAATCCAGTAAGATATCTATAGACCTGTTGTCTGATCGTACGATGGGTGAAATGGTAGAACGCGGATTGAGAGGAGGCATTAGTATTGCAGCAAATAACTACGCCAGAGCCAACAATAAATATCTGGACGGTTATGGTGACCTTGGCCGGGGGTTTGACCCCTCAAGGTCAAGGTCATTCATTACGTACTTGGACGCTAATAACCTTTACGGGTTAGCGATGTGTGAGTTATTGCCCTTGAAAAACTTTTGTCTGCATGATTTGTCACAGTATGACATAACAGGGTTAACAAACAATATTATGAATCTTGACCGAAACGACGCGAAGGGTTGGATCTTTGAAGTCGACCTGGAGTACCCGCACCATCTACATGATTACCATAATGATTATCCGTTGGCAGTTGAGAAAATGAGTATGACAGGGAAAAAAGAAGACACTAAGCTTGTGCCAAATCTAAATGACAAATTCAATTACGTTTGTCACTACCGCTTGCTGCAGTTTTACATCAGACATGGGTTAGTACTAAAGAAAGTTCACAGAGGAATTCAATTTGATCAGAGTGCTTTCATGAAAGATTACATAATGAAGAACACAACCCTTCATGCCAGAGACGGCAACACTGCATTTGACAAAGACTTCTTTAAGCTTATGAACAATGCCTGTTTTGGCAAGACAATGGAAAATCCTCATCACAGAAAAGATGTGAGACTAGTCACAACTGAATTGGGTGCAATTAAACTTACAGGTAAGCCACAGTACACAGGGTATAAAGAATTTCATTCATCATTGTATGCAGTGTCACTCAAAAAAAAGATTGTTAAACTGGACAAGCCAGTATTCATTGGTATGGCAATTCTGGAGTTGTCAAAACTGTTGATGCTTGAATTTTATTATGATTACTTCAAACCAAAATATCCTGAGTGTCGTCTGCTATACACTGACACTGACTCTATGATCATAGACGTGCCTACTGAAGACTTTTACGAAGACATGAAAACAGAGTTACACATGTATGACACGTCTGACTACCCTAAAGATCACCCGCTGTTTAGCACACAAAACAAGAAAGTGCCTGGTAAGTTTAAAGATGAACTGAATGGTGTGCCTATAGTTGAGTACGTTGGACTGAGATCAAAAATGTATTCTATACTGCACCAGAAGGGTAGTCAGTCGAAAGCCAAAGGAATAAAAAAAACAGCAATAAAAAATAAAGACATTCGTCATGAACATTACAAGCAAGTGTTAGATGGTGCATTAATGCCTGACTATCCAAACAAGTCACTGAGATCAAACAAACATAATCTTGAAATGATCCAAACACATAAGAAGTCACTTGCAGTTGGAGACACGAAACGAGTGTTTCACACTAAAGAAAAAGCTTATGCACCTGGACATTACAGGCTCAAGTTATCTGAAGATATTTGTGATGAACTGGTTGATGAATTAATTGACGACTTAGTTACTGAAATGAGTAACGGTGTCTGGGGGAATAATCTGTAATTCTTCTCTGACAAATGCCCTCTGGGGTGCAGGGTCGTACAGGTAATATATTGTTGCGTCTGGACCAGGAATTATTTTTTTTATATTGTGTACAGACGTTGACCAGATGGGGTCTGTTGCCCTGCGTCTGTCGTCGTTCTCAGCCTCCCCTGGCTGATATAAATATCTCACCTGTTTAGTAAATAAACTTGTGTCTGGTGCCGGGGTTGGTCCTGTTTTTGGCTCTGTAATTGTTTTCAATTTAATAGCATCAGCAGGTTTTGGGTGTCCTTCATTGTTCATTGCTTTTATCACATGTGGTAATCTCTTTACCCATTCAGTGTTACGGGTGTCATGCATGAGTTCCTTAGAATACTGGTAACTGAAAAGTCTTTCTGATAACTGTTTGTTAAAGTTTTCAACAATTGCCTGCGATCTGTGCACGCCTGGAATACCACGTCTGACCAGTACGCCATGCTTAGCAAATAACTGATTAACTGCGCCCTTAAATTCAGATCCATCATCAACCTGCACTAGTCTGGGGTATCTTAAAGGGCCTCTTTTATAGATACTAGATAAAGCAGTCGCAACAGTGTTAGCAGTTTTGTCAGATATGGGTTCAGCGTCTTTGTACCTTGAAGCAATGTCTACAACAGTCAGTGCATACTTGTATCGTTTCTTTCTTATTGTATCGTGTGGAAGAAACAGGAGGTCCATTTGGTGCGTGTCATTTGGTGATGTGTTTTCAAAATGGGGTCTTGTTATTTTTCTTGGAGCAGGGAGATATATCTGCCAAATTGCCTGTCTCTGTAACCATTGCTTGACCTGATTGAGTGATATATCTCCGCCCACAGCGGCATGTAATTTCTGAATAGCTGTTTGCCCTTTCCAATAGCCTGATGGAGAGTAATATATTTTCGATAGTTTATTTTCGGCTGCCATTTTTTCTAGCAATGAAAACTCCTGTAAAATAAACAAATGTCATTCCCACTAGAACAAAGATTATCTCTCCGTTTCTTTGTTCTGTACTCGGTTTGTAATAGTCACTTAGTTTCGGTTTTGGGATAGACATGTCTTCACCCGTGACAAGAAAATATTCCCTGATTGCTTCGTCTGTATTTGAAAATGTATGTTGTGCGTGGCCTTCAAGCCTCAATCTTTCATTGATGAAATCAAGTTTCTCAATTCTTTGTTTTTCATACGCCTGTTCTGCCTGTGCTAATTTCTCAGACGCTTCATTGTGACGTTTCATTTCTTCTGCAGATTCCTCTCTACCCATTTTAGAAAAGAGATAATTAGAGCCACTGAAAGCGAGGGCGTTAACAACTGCCCCACCAATCATAATAGCTATCGTCGCCATATTATTTTTATTTACATAGAAACATTTTCGGGAATAATTCCCTGCTTGACAAAAAAATCTTTTGTCGCAATCGACGCTGTAACAACTACAATTAGCTTAGCGCTGTCTTCGAAATCGAGTCTACTCAAGTCTGCTGATTTCATTTTGAGTAGACTTTTTCCCAGCATAGAATAAGCTACTGCTAATCCACTGATAACGGCAGAGTGATACACAAGGTTCATTAAATTTTTTGAGTCGTTCATTTCTTAGGCAAGAAAATTGATTGATTGATTGTACATTGCTTAACATCCCGACAGCAACAAGGCTTTCTCAGGACGTGCCTGCACTGCTTGTGAAAAAAAAAAAAAAAAACAGAAAATTGAATGTATGTCGCCAGCCGGTCAAATACGTTAAATAAACCTACAACATGGGGCCTAAATAAAGCTAAGACCATTTAGCAACACACATCCAATATCAAGAACTACAGGCAGTGCAGACAGTAGGGAGAGTTTTAAAAAGGCAAATACAGGTGAATGGACAAAGGGTAGACAGAAACACATGCCCCAGAATAGAGAGAAAAACCCACCCTGTGGGGCTGACCAGGGTGACCCTGGGAACTAAAAAATACCTAACCCCACCCAAGTCCCCCAAGGCAGACCCGGGTGGGGTTCTTAGGCAAGAAAAATTAAAATAATATTTTTTTATTTACTGCATATAAAATGGGTCAACGGCTTTGGGTGTTACTGGTAATGTGGCGACTTCTGGTTTTGTTTTTGGAGTGTCTGATTTTTTGGTCACTGTACGAGTCTGTGGTTTGTATTTTTTGTATAATTGATAACCTACGTAAACAAATCCGACAACAAATCCGGCAACTATATATTTTGTTGTTTGAGGTTCGGGGCCAGACTTAGTTGTTTGTCTCTCACTTTGATGAGGGGGTGACGGCCCTGACGGTATTGACACAGGTCCTGACGGTGATAACGGTCCTGACACCTGGTCAGTTACATGAGTCTTTTCTGTTTGTGCCTGAAGCTGTAATTTTTTTTGCCTGTTCCATTCGGCTAATCTTTTTCCAGCCTCAACCCTGCCTGGACTTTTAGTCTTCGTCACAGTTTGAACCTGTGTCAAAACTGGACTGGGGTTCGGTTGTGGAGTCGTCTGGGTTTCGTCCATTTTCTTCTGCAGTAAAATTTATTTTTGAGAAATCAATATGGCTCCCAGTAACTAGTAATGTTACGACAGGTGCAAGGTAATTTCCAAACTTGTAAAACATGACACATGCTAATTTGCCAATTGAACTTGAAACAATAGGATTGCTTTCAAGGTCGTGTGATAGGCTGTCACTATCCACAGGTAGAAAGTGACTCACTGCTTTTGTGTATAGACATACAAGAGATCGACTCAAATCACGAGTCATTAGTGAAGCAATGTGGTTTTCATATTTAGCATGAAGCTTGATTAGTTCATCAGAGGTAAGAGATTCAATATCCTCTGTCATGTATTGTTTACCGAGATAAGTCTTTGACTTGCCTGACACAACTACAGAAAGAAGGCGCTGTTTTTTTGAGTCTAAGTCTTTGTTTTCTACAGCATTAATATCGTTTAGAAGAAGTAATTCGTCTTGATTCATTTTATAATAAAAAATATTAATTTTAATGACATTGAATTTGGAAACCTTTATTTTACTGAAAAAAAATAAGGAGAAACCTAGAAAAATGGGCGGCGTTAGGGCGTGGGAGTAAGCGGTCGAAAAATCCTGGAAAATTGGGATAGATATAAATTGTCCATTTCCGCCCATAGTTACTCTCTCTGGAGATACCCGAACCAGTGAATGAGCTGTTAGATAGCAGGTACTTGAAGAGGCTTTCCTTGAAAGAGGGGAGTGAACCAGTGTGTGTTATGTGCGCTGGCAGTTTCTTCCAAAACGAGGCGCCCGAGAAAGCGAGGGTGGTTTTAAATAAATCTATCCTCGGGCGTGGTGTGATGAAGTTTCGCCTTGATGTTGAATAGCCTGAAGCTACCTTGGTGAAGAGATTACACAAGTATTCTGGGTGGATTTCATTCCAGATTTTATACATGACTACCCCTTTGTTAAAGAGATGGTGCTTGTCAAGAGGAAGCATTTTTAGTTTTTCAAATTTTTGGTCAGTAGAAAGAGCTGGATCAGGCAGGATCTGCTTCACTGCCCTGCGATGCAAGAAGTTAAGCATCTTCATGTGTATGTCACCACTGCCGTCCCATGTCGTGGAGGCATAATCGGTGTGGGATTTGACATGGGCATTGTAAAATAGTTTGCGAGTGTCGACATCAATAAGATATTTTAGCTTAGACAGCATAAACACATTTCTGGACACAGTTTTACAGACAACATTGATGTGAGATTGCCATTTCATCTGGTTATCAACAATAACTCCAAGTAGGCGATGTTCAGTTACTTGTGTAATGGTGTGGTCTTGGATTTCCAGGCTAAGCGAAAGTGGCTTGAGCTGATGCTTCTGACGGGTTGCTATCGTCATACATTCGGTTTTGGTGGGATTAAGGATCATTGCATTATTTTCACACCATTTGGAAATTTCACTCAGTCCCTGTTGCAAACGATCATTTAAAGACTCGAGACACTTATCGGGGGTGTGGATTGTTGCGTCATCAGCAAACAAGTCACATTCAATTCTGTCATTCGTGAAATGTAGTGGCAGGTCATTGATAAATATGCAAAAGAGAAGAGGTCCCAGGACAGAGCCCTGGGGCACTCCTCTTGTTATTAAACCACTTGAAGAGTAAGATCCATTGGCTATCACGCGCTGCTGTCTGTCTGTAAGATAGGAAGCGAAAAACGAGGTTGTTTTAAAGGAATGAATAGATGCCTGAGAACTGCCGTCTGATGTATGAAAACAGTTACTTGAAAATGAACCATCCAGATATATACTGAGCTTGGAAAGGAGAATTTCATGATCTACCATGTCGAAAGCTTTCCGAAGGTCTATGAAAACAGCACCTGTGAATTCGCCTTTGTTCATTGAACTTAGCCACGTGTCAGTAAGTCGCGATAAGGCTGTATGACAACTATGCTTCGGGCGAAAATCTGACTGGAGGGTGTGGATTAATTTGCGTTTTCCCAGGTATTCTAACAGATGCTTATGAATGTGTCGTTCAAGGGGTTTACTTAAGACAGACAAAAGTGAAATGGGGCGACAGATCTTTTGTTTTAGGTAGGGGAATAACTTTAGCTTTTTTAAGTTCTTTTGGGAAAACATTTTTCTGTATGCATAAATTGTAGACATAAGTTATTGTTTCTACAACATAGGGAAGTGATAGTTTCAGTATTTTGGGGCTTATTTCATCTGGCCCGGAAGATTTTTTATTCTTCATGGAATTTATTGTCTTACCAACCTCGTGAACTGCCAGAGGTGGAATAGCAAAAGGATGAAATCTCGCAGTTCGCGTTCTACAGAAATCAAACAGGGTGTCAGGACAGGTATAAGGCCGAGAATTTGTTTTAGAGGGGACCAGGGACTCGGCAATTGAAAGGAAATGATCGTTAAAATTATCGGCAGTCAGAGTAGTCGGGATTACAGGGGATTTCCTACTCTTGCCTCCAGTCACTACGGCCATAGCGCGCCAGAGCATGGACATATCTTTGTCTTGTTTAATCAAACGATCAATAAAAGATTTTTTAGCCTGCTGCACTAAACATTTGACACGATTGCGCTCACGTTTAAATTCAGCAAAACACTTCTGTTTTCTCAGATCATCTCTCATCCTCATGGCCTGAATGATGTCTTGAGTCAGCCACGGCGGGAGTGAAGCGTGTTTGACTCGCCTCCGCCGCACAGGCGCGTGGTTTATTTAAAATAGTAAGAAAAATGCTATACCAGACAGACAGAGCGCTGTCAGGGTCAGTTTCACTAAGCACTTCCTCAAAAGGTGGGTAATTAAGGTCAGATAAAAAGTCGCTCTCACTAAATGTTTTAAAAGAACGATAGGTGATATACGTATGACATCCTTTCTTTGCTTTTGGGAACTTAGTGGACCACGTACAGCTGATGGGAAAGTGATCACTGATGCCAAGGTTACCGACAGACACATTATGAACAGACTCCGGCTTTGTGGCATAGATGTGGTCTATGAGTGTAGATGTTGTTGGTGTTATTCGTGTCGGCGAAGTGACTAACTGTTTAAGACACAGCAACGTCATCGTAGAGTCCCATGCATGATGAGACCTTAACATGTCTATATTAAAATCTCCCATAAGTATGACATTAGAATTAGGTTTACATGCTTTATCAAACATACTAAGAAAATTATCGTACCACTCAAAGTTTGCAGCAGGGTTGCGGTACAGAAAACCGATAAGAAATGATGGTGATTGGGGGGCTTTCAGCTCAAGCCACATACACTCAACTTGCTCAGTTTCTAAGTCATGTCGTCTACGTGTAAGAGCTTGAACAGACGGGTGAATATAAGCAGCTAGTCCTGTTTGTTCATGGGCCGTTGGATCACGTCTCAGGACAGAAAAGCCAGGAACCTGAATTGATTCATCAGATACATTAGAACCAAGACGTGTCTCAGAAAATCCAAAAATATGAAATGGGTTTGAGTCATTCAGGTAAACGGAAATATCAGCAAGTTTGGCATATAGATGGTATACATTTAAATGCCCAATGCGGAGATTTTTTACTTTCACGTCTGCTTGATTCATCGTGACAGATGAGAAAGAAACGAAGGTGACGAAATTGAGAGTAACAATAAGTACACTTAACGTAATACAGCTATTGAAAATATAGTAATCAGTACACAAACACAAATAATAGTAAACCCAAACAATGAAAGCGACAATAATATTGAATCAAAGCAAACAAGGATTAGGCTTAGAAGTACTGAAGAAGAACTATTTTAAGAAGAACAAAAATTATGATGTTGCAGTAGCAGAAGAAGTAGAACCAGTATTCAGTCGGCGAAAACGTTTTCAAAATGAGAGTAAACACCTTTTATGCGCAGAAAGAGAATATTGCGTGTGGTTGCTGAGGCTGTCCGTATAGTACTTTTATAGCTTAGTACAAGTCCCTCCCACAGTCCACACCATCGCGGTCCACACAGCGTGCGGCTTAATTATGAAGCATCAATGTGAAAGTACAACTGTCCAGGTTTCACTAAAATGCTGGTCAGAGAAAACATTGCGCAACACACTCAGGCACAGTTATCCGGCGTTGGATTGTCACTGAGATGATGCAGAAATCCACAAAACTATAATAATAAGACACAAACTTCATAATAAGGAAGAGTACAGTCCGTTGTCTGCAAACAAAATAACCTAATGCACAAGCTTAAACTGGCTACATGTGTAGCAACTACCACATCAAGAATATTATCTCACCACAAAATCAGGAATAGTATTTCACCACGTTGATTGACTCATTGCTAAAATACCCAAGAACAGTAGTTATGATCTACGGACCATATCACATTAAAGGAAACATAAACCGTGACAGCTTAAGAATAGCCTGGCACTTTAGGCACCACGCTATTGGGCGCCGCCCTCGCACTATCAGGAGTCAATGGGTCCGTCCAAAATAGGTAAAATAAAGCTGGACGAAAATGCAATAAAGGGTCACATAATGACGGGTGACGGTGACAAAAGTTGAAATGATTGAAGACGGTCCGCGAACTAATTATGTCCCATAATCCATTTCCAACAAGAGACATACATTGTCACGAGCTCCTTCATCCGCAGGGACTCATGATAATGTATTCCTCCTGCTAAATGAACAGGCTGGCTGACAGAGGCTACTTCTCCTTTGTGAGCTCGACAAAACCGGTTACTGTTAACAGTAAAATTGTGCAATCGCTTGTGCAATGCTGACACTCAGAGCTTGAATGTTGTCAAAAGGAGAGGCCGGGGCGGCTAAGCCGCTTTTCTCCCACCCTCTGTTTCCTGGTGCCAACATGGTCGGAGAGCTGATCGGCTGCAGTGGAGGAAATTGCGAGTCGTTACGGGTGTTAGGTGGTGGCCTGATGGCGTGACCGCGCGCGGCTGAGTGGCGAGGGTGATTCTCTTCGCCTCCTCCTGCTGACGGTGACTCGGAGCGACGACGACGATTTACGGCCCGGTGATCGTAACGCCTCGTCTCCTGAGATTCCTCACCTGAGGACAAGTGCGATCTGACGAAACGGTTCATATTGCACTCCAGCGCATGCACGCCATGCTCGCTAGGGTGCAGTTTGTCAAAGTACATAGCCTGCTTTGGAGCGCCTCTAGTGGACAGGAAAGATGACGTGTGGTCGATGAGCGTGATCTTTTCCTGTTTGCAGACTGCCTGCAGGGCTTTATTTGACTCGTAGGCAGGTTTGTGGAGAGGGTGGTAGCGGCCGCGAGTTGGGAGGAGGGTGGACATCTGCAGTCTGGTTTTGGGGAAACACACTACTAGCATGCGGCACAGCTTCAACCATGTCTGCTGGCTAATAGGCCCATGCCAGCAGCTGTTGATACCGATGTGAACGGTGACGGTACAGATGTTGGGGTTGTGGGGCTGTGTGTTCAGCCACTGCGTCAGATGATCCACCCTGAGATCAGACACCGACAAGTTTTGCATGATTGACTCATGAGTAGACATTCTCTTCTCATCGATGTATTTAGTGACTGAGTCCCCGATGAGAAGAGTGTTCACCTCAGGGCGAATTTTCATGGCGCGGAGTCTCTCCAGCGGTGTCAGGTTTTCATTGTCGCGTCGACTGGCAGGTCTTCCGTCATTGTTCTTGGGGATGGGTGAACAACCAGGAGAGTCAAGTTCTTGCTCCGGGTTTAACGCTTGGTACCTGTTAGTAACAGGAATAGTTGGCCCTACGCTGCTATTGTTAGAGTGGAACCCATGTGGATGAGGCGTAGTACCGGATGCTGGCGGCGGAGAAGGGGATTTATTTTGCGAAGAAAGATTGGTGGGTGAACGTTCTGTCGTACTGACTCTCACACTCTTTTTTTTTGTGATGGGGTCCACGTATCTAGTCGCTTGCAGATTTCCTCTAATTTCCCAGTGTGAGAGTCTCTAGAGGAAACAAGTTTGCTGATTTTCTCACTGATCGTTGTTTGACTCTTTCTCAGCGCCTCTGCAGTTTTATCGATGTTTTCCCTCACACTCGTTTCAACAGCCTTAATCTCATTCTTGGCCTTCACCTCGCTGTCCAGGACAAGTGAGGTCAAGGTGTCGTAACCCTGCAGCTCAGCACGGCACTGGCGAAGCTCTGAGTGGAGAGTGGTGATGGTGGCTGAAGACTCAGCTAGTTGGTGCTGCAGAGCGATGGTCTCATGGCCGTGCTGTCAGATACAGGAACGAGTGAGGTTGATGACGGTGAAGTAGTATTCTGTGTGTTGGGTGTGTCCACTACAACTGTGTTAACCTCAACTGAGGACACGCCCTGGGCGAGTTCGCTAGCTTGGCACGGGAGAGAAATCAGGGCGCTGACGCCTTCATGGTTGGCTGGTTCGATGCTAGTTGCAGATATGTTAGTCACAGGCACGGGTGTTTGAGACGGAGGGTAGGGCGTTGGGGGATTAGGCCCAAAGGCAGCTGTGGTGTGGTTGCAGCGCAGGGCACAGGAGGTAGCAGTGCCCGGGGGCTGGGGTGTGCTTCAATGCACATCGTCACGCCCCTCTCATCTGTTGACTTGATGGCCAAGAAATGATGATTGACACATGACGTCATCGTGTCAATGAGGGGTTCCGATTTCGATATGTGCCGGGGACCAGAGGAATCAGCAGAAAGGGGAGGGGTGAAGAAGGGGGGAGTGCTAGTGGCGATTACAGCGTTTAAGATTGAATGGCCGGGCTGAGATGCGAGTGGAGACTGGGAGGGTGAAAGATGATTGAGGAGTCAGATGAGGGGGGTTCAATGGTAGGTATTGACGGGGTACTCAGTGGGTGTTCGGATGAGGAATTAGATATCGGGGGTTCAATGGCAGGCGTAGTTGTCTCGTCAGACATTGTGCTCACTATTGTTTTCATCTTATCAAACTCCTCATCCACCCACTGTCGGCATGCGGTCCCTTGCACAAGTACCGTGCCTGTAGTATGGTAGAGGGTGATAGTGATGAGCTTGCTCGATTCGAGGTAGAGTTGGAGAAATGTCTTGTAGAGATTAGGAGGGGAAGGGCTGCACAGTGGAGTGGGGAGGGTGATGATGCTGGGCTGATTGCTGGTTTGCTCGTAGTCGAACCAGTCGGCGGTAATGGCGGCTAGACACCCTGCGACGTACCGTGTGTGGAGTATGCATCTCCATAGCGGGAGTTTATCGCTAGTGAAAGTCTTTTGAATAGGATCCATTGTATGGCGAATTTTCTCAATGGAAGTGTCCATGGCGTGCTTGGCATTTGCGGCAGATCGGGTGATAGGGCCCATGGTGGTGGTGGAGGGGTAGAGGAGGGGGGCAGTGGTGGTGGAGGGAAGGGGTGGTGGTATGCTACACATGAAGTGCCAGCATAGAGCTAGCAGCCCATGGTGAAGGGAAGGTGGGCTGAGGGGAGGGTGTGGTGGTGGAAGGAAGGGGTGGTGGTATGCTACACATGAAGTGTCAGCATACAGCTAGCAGCCCATGGTAAAAGGAAGGTGGACTGAGGGGAGGGTGTGGTGGTGGGGGGAAGATGGTAGGATAGTCAATTATTTGACGTGGTTGGCGCGGGTGGAGGGGCCCATGGAGGAGGGTGGGTGTGGTTGGCGGATTACATAGCTGATGCCAGCCTCGCGGTCATGCCGATTGCCATGATAGCTCACTGCTGCGCTCAAGAGTGACGGCGGCAGCGACTGTCAAGCACTGGGGCCCGGCTAGCGTCGGTTTACTTTACCACACATCTGGAATGATACGCTGAAAATTAATGTGAGCTCGCACTAGCAGAGCGGTCTGTTATACCTGCTGTCACCACGTCTAATCAGTACCCGATGGAAGCAGTTACTGCATCTACTCGCGCAGCCAGGATTCTCATGAGCTTTCGCATCTGCGGGAACCATAAGAATCTATGTCTAGGTTCACGGCAGACTCGGGATTGCTTAATACCACTGTACTAGGCACGCCGGGCTGGCGCCAAGCGACCCAGAAACTGAAGAGTCCATGTTCCACCGCTCGAAGTATTCAACAGAACAGTGGTGAAGAAAAAGAAACGTTCATAACTCTTGAAAAATGAATGTTACACAAATGGAAAAATCACATTCCAATAGAAGTCATTATCACAAGTCACTGGGGCTAAAAATTACACATCACAACCAAACACTGCCAACACAATTGTCACTGGAGACGGAGCGATGTAACTGTGCGACTTACTCGCACTCGTGCAGGAGGCGGAGAGAGAGAGAGAGAGAGAGAGAGAGAGAGAGAGAGAGAGATTTTCTTTGTGTCAATTCATGTATAACAATGACGTGTCTGGTGCTTTGCGTCAGTTCAGCAACAATGTATAACAACAGTAACAATGTTTAATAATAATAATAATAATAATAATAATAATAATAATAATAATAATAATAATAATAATAATAATACATAGTTCTTGTATAGCGCTGTTCTCCTGGAAAATACTGGACTCACTGCGCATGCACAACAGCACACCCTTTCTCTCTCAGACACACACGCACAATTATACACTAGTTTAAACCACCCCATCCCTTCCCCACACCTTACATTCACTTCCTCTGGGATCAGAATAGGTGGCAGTCAGTCAACAGTTAGCTATATATGAGCTAAGTGTTAAATGCCCGACAAAACATGCCATAACAACAGGCGTTCACTACCTTACTAAAAGCCCGCATCAGGCCAAGCCACGCGCCGCGGGTGGAAGGGATGATAGCTGGGGATGATGGGTGGGGTTAGACGGCTTCCATATGCCGTACTTGTTTATTCCTTAGCTCCCCTAATGGGCAAAGTACAGTTAGTAAGGCTATGAAGGAAAGGGCATTTTGGTGGTGCACGAACTCGTTTCATTAAAAGATAAGGAAGTCTTTCTTGCCACTCCCATCTAAAATTACTACGCTCACACGGAAACAAATGGAGTAGCAATGGGATCGATTATTTTTATTTATTTATTTTACCTTATATTTTTTGTCACACACAAAAAAAATTATTTTGATAATTTTATAATACAATTGAATGTTACTCTCCCTGGTCGTGCTGGCGTGTTTATGTGTACTTTAAACATTTCCCCCAACCTTTCCCGAGGTCTCTATACAGACTATTTTTACTCTGAGGCCTTCCTTTTTAACATTTTAAGCTTTTCAAGTCGGCAAAGCGATCTGGCTGTCTCCATTGCTAACGACGCTGTCCGACATTTTGTTTAGTTTTACTCTCACTCTCACAACTTTTTAAAAATGTGATATATGGCAATTAAAATTTTACTGCTGTATGTTGTTTAAAGTGAAATATTTATTAAAATGTTTCAATATAAACATTTTATATAAAATCCTTAGAATAATCTACAGTTGATACAATACTTTTGCTTTGAGTGTATTGTATATTTTTAGTGCTTCACGTGGTGCGTGTGCTAGAACTTAAATTGTAAAACTGACGTATACGTGTCAAAGCTCCTACATTTTCGTTAGTCAGCCAGGCAGTCTGAACTTTCGGCTTATACATGTGCCAATCGAAAACGAACACGCATTCCACGCCGCGGTTCTGGCTGTGAGCCCGCTAGCCAAACTCTTTCAGCTACGCTATCGCTAGAAAATAGAGCTAAATGAACCTGCAGGGAGAGCTTAGTCACTAAATGTTTCCGATTCTTCAAAAGAACATGAAAGTATTGGCGGCCAACACAGTACACACTGCCGCCGGTTTCATGAGAGCACTGAAGTTAAAGATAAGGCCTGAAGCACTCCCTGGTACACCATTACTAGGGAATAGAACTAAATGAATGTGAAGGAAGGGTTTAATTACTGAAGATTTTGGAGCGGGCGAAGACGCCTGGAAATATATGCCACCAACTGAACATACACATTTCACTTCCTGCTGTACAATTTTCCATCGGCCCGAGAGGAATAGATTGCCATCGGCTCTCCCGAGGTATCAGTTTCAGAAAGCGGCATAGATTCTCATAGGTTTTGGCAGGCTCCCACACATTCACAACACACTATCGTTCTTGCTAGGATAAATGTATGCCTATTGAGCACGACCTATTTTACTCTGGCTGGTAATTTTAGTTTGGTGAAGCTGACACAGATTCTAAAATTCCAAAAACCTTCGGTGGTCAACCTCTCTCGTGAATTACATTTTAGCTCTTTTTCCCCGCAGCAAAGTAAGATTTAGCTCACGTGCAAACCCCGTCGTATTTTGTACGTTATCTCGATACATTAACTATGCGTTCGTTCTCTGCGGTGGAGTTCCCTAGTACCGCCAGCCTTGGGCTCCCGGCCTGCGAACGTTTCACAAAGGAATGCGTGAGGTAGACAAAATACACTCAAACAAAAGTAATTTATCAATAGCTGACCATTTAAAGCATTCTAAATAAAACATTTGATTGTAAACACGTCGAAACATTGTTACAAGTTTCCTGGCAATATAGCAATAGATTATCAATTTCAACAGTATCACATTTAAAAAAAAAACAACCGAAGAGAGTAAAACCAAGATGTCGGACCGCGTCGTTAGCAATGGAATCAGCGATCGCTTTGCCGACTTGAAAAGCTGAGAAATTTTAGAAAGGGAGGCCTCAGAGTAAAAATAGACTGTACAGAGACCTCGGGAAAGGGTTGGGAATTTGTTTACAGTACACATAAACACGCCGGCACGACCAGGGAGCGATAAAGCGGCCGCGGCGAGCCGTTAAGGCGGCAGAGGCGTTGACAGTTTCTGTCGTTATGTTGGGGTAAGAGGCAGTCTGGCACCAGATTCTGGTGAGGCCTTGTTACTGCATGAAAGAAAAGTCTTTAAGTGAGCCTTGAACTGTGACAATGTGGGCAGATTCCGCATTTCCGTTGGCAGCGAGTTCCACACACTTGGGGCGAAAAAGGTGAAAGAACGCTCCCCGACAGTTTTCATGTTAAGCTTCGGGATTTTTAACAGCTTTTCACTGGAGGAACGGAGGGTGCGTGATGGCTGATAGGCAGACAGCTTGGCAGAGAGGTACGGCGGGAGAGATCCGTCAAAATGCCGATAGGCGAAAATTGCAATTTTGTACTGGCAACGGAATTTGACGGGCAGCCAGTGCAGCTGCTTCAGTAGAGGCGTAACGTGGTCTCTCTTTCGTTTCTTCAAGATGAGACGCGCCGCATTGTTTTGAATCATCTGCAAGCGTGAAATCTGATCGGCCGGTAAACCTGCCAGTACAGAATTGCAATAATCGAGCCTGGAAGTAATGATGGCTAGAGCTTTTACGTCACCGCCACTGCCTGAATTCGAGAATTCTTCGTGTCGACATTTCTTTCTGCAATGAATTCTTTTTTTTTTTTTTTTTTTTTTTTTACAAAACCATTGGTATGCAGCGCCGGATCAATCAGTTTTTACTATTTCTACTATTAACTTCGGTGCATGTGATATATTTCTGTTTCCATTTCACCGGCCCTACCAGGCCTTCTCTTTTCGAATAGTACACACGAAGGCGATACAAGCAACCGTAAGCCGAGTCTGTACGTAAATTTGACTCGATGGGGATGAGGAAAAATCCATATCCCATTCCTGCCCACCAGGGGATTGAACCCGGGATCTTACGACTGCCAGCGCAGTGTCTTATCCACTAAGCTACGTCCCTATGTCATGATCCTTATGAGCCCCCATGACAACTGTATTCTCATGGGCCCCTGCAACTTCGGGGGCCCACATTTGTGTTTCTTGCAGCTGCAGGGACTCACAACAATCTCTCTGTTTTTTGTGGGGTGAAGGCATTTTACGATAGACATTCAATTTTTCAGTCTTTTTTCAGATAGAACTATATCGAGGCGGTGGATCATTATGTCAGATCTGACTTAAACTGACACATTTAGCCCTAAGGTTAACATGTCAACATTTGTTAGTAGTTTACTGAAGAGAAGATATTAAGAAGGAGATCAACTCTGCCAGTTAAGATTGGTGCCAGGATGGCTTGGCGCCAAGCTGTTGTGCCACCACCCTTAAACTCCTTCACTGCCAAGAAAAAGGAATGCTAGCTAACTGCAAGAGGCATAGGTGATCCTTATGAGGCCCCCCCCCCACCCCCACCCCCCCCCCTCCCAAAAAAAAAAAAAAAAAAAAAAAGCTGGTTAACGAACTCATCCAATATCTTTCTCAAAGCTAGCTGTATTCAAAATTTCAAATGAATATACCACAAATTACGGACTCAAATGCGGATCAACCGACTTCGCATAAACGGCATTTTTTCTTTTTAATGAGTAATCCAATCTAAAAAATGCTGAAAAGTATTTCGAGAAACATCTTGAAGGAAGCATTTCCTAAATTTTCAGACCTGTACATACACAGACACAGGAGAAACTCGTGTCTACACACACATACACACACACACACACACACACACACACACACACACACACACACACACACACACACACACACACACACACACACACACACACACACACACACACACACACACAGCCAAATGTACGTTCAACACGCGGTTCGGCATAGCTAGGCATGACGTAATTTTTATCGTGTTACTTCACTGTCAGAGTCTGATGTGTGCCGCCTATGCGGTTCGACCTTTGCTTGCTACGGAACGTGCTCCGACCAGCCCCATCTCAAAGTCTAACGTATTTTCAATACGGTAGACAAAAAAAAAAGGAAGGAACCAGAGAAGCAATCTACCTGGAGCTTCTATTGACTTTGAGGAGAATGATATTATCCTCCGAGATTTCAACTTACATAGCAAAAACACTGCTCTTCCAGACTGCCTGGCCAAGTCGTTCGTACAGATATGGCGGGCCGGCACCATGTACATCACTCACTCTCTACTACAGGAAGAAACGATCTAATGAGGGCACGTGTCTCATCCAAGGCGTCAAGTGCCGCGAGAAGTGGGTCATGACGGAGTTTCATCAACTTGTTGATCAGGTAAAACTCCTAATGGAGGATGACCTTAATGAGGACAGTGTGTTCTCCTCTATCGCCACAAGTCCTGCCGTTAACTACCTTCCTGCTGACAGCTGGTCCTCACCCCAAAAAGCCTCGCCCACACCCTACATCCAGCCCCATGTATTTGACCGCTCCTGAGATCAACAAGACTAGTTTCCGGTCTGACGCTGCGGTGTCCAGCCCAATCGTCACACTCCCCCCCCCCCCCCCCCCCCCCCGTGCACTCTCTTGGGACATAATGGACACCCAGACCACACCCACCCTGTTATCGACATGTTGCCGCAGCGGCGACCTTTACGTCTGTGACTGTTGCCCCTTCTCAGGCCGCCGGCCCTGACGCTCCTCCCACCCTCTCTACTTTCCCTTCTTCAGAGCCAAAGGCCGTGCCCAGCGACGGGCAGTCCCTTCCAGTAACCTCCATTCCCTTAATCCCCACTGAGCTGATTAGCTAACCGCCCTCCTCCGCAGTCTTTACCGCTGCCCGTCTCCATGATTCAGGCTTAGGGGCTCGTCCGTCCAACAGGGTACCGGCGAAAATACGGCCGTCTCCGTCTTTCACCACTCGGCAATGTCTGTCACTCAACTTGCGGACGAAGTCACCACCCCTATCCCTACCCCCTACACTCTCTTGAGTCAAATGGCCACGTCAGGTCCCGTGGTTACACCGATTCACCATCAAGCCACAAATCGTAAGACAGAATCTGATGACGGCATTATCACGGTCCAGCCTAGTACCCTTATGTCCCCTTCAGGCCCCACCCACCCGCCACGTCCCACCTCCCTTGCGGGGGTGCAGACAGTTGCGCTACAGCTCAAAACCGCAACCGGCATCAAGGTGAAAGAGCCTGTCTCCATGTGATGGGCCGCCACTCAGCAGCTACAGCGTTAGTTGACCTACAGACCTTCTTCCTTGTTGGCTCCCTGCACATATGCATGCAGTTAGTCAAGCGGGAACTGCTTAACACCAGACAGCAGCTGGCTTCCGCTCTAGCTAGGATTAGAATTCGAGATACTGCTGTAAAAGCCAATAACACGTGTAAGGTGTCGGATAGCGAACTGACCGGCCTGTACGATCAGGTGCACCATATTGAAGTTCAAATTAGTCGCCTGTCATCATGCAAGAAAAGCCAAATCCACACTATACGTGACATCAAGAAACGGGTAAAAAAAAATTATGGCCCCTTCACCCTCCAGACCTGTCCAGCCGCCGCAGTCTCCTACCACCGAGCAGGGTGCTAATACCCTTGAGGTTTTGCTACCGCTGTCCATGTCTGATACTGGCCCAATACCTGTTGTTGTCACCCCCAGAAACAACTGTGGCTCAGATGGTCAACCCCTGCACCAGAACACATCAGACCGTGCCGTAGGTCACACCAACCCTCCCCACCGTCAGTCGCCAGCTGAACACCTTGCCACGCGCCGTATCCAGCCGGACACTACACATCTCGTCATCGGCAGCTCCACGCTTAAGTACATGAAGGGTGGCAAGATGGCGACTTCACGGCGCGAGAGGGTCCATGTCACGACTAGGGAACGATAGACGAGAAGAAGATGAGGAAGAGGTAGAATGACAGACGAGGACAGACGAGAAAAAGACGAAGAACCCTAGTGTCTTGCTTCAAGACGGGTCGCAACTCAGCACACACAACACAAAACGATTCCTATACTAGTACACACATTTTATTCCTTTCAACGTCCCCTACCCCCTTCGTTCAACCTTCCCTTCTACCCCCCCTCCCTCCCTCCCATAATAAATAAATGGAAAAAACAAAACAAATAAAACGATACTACTGCAATCGGGTTAACACTTCCGCCGAGTGGAGGAGCTATGCGATTCCTCACACTAGGCGGATACACTCACGTCAACAACCACGAGGAAAAAAGGAAAAGAAAACAATTCAATAGTCTCTAGCGCCGTCCACTAAAACTGTTCACCAGATAATTATCCATACACAAGTCTCTGGCGCCGTCCACTACAACAGTCCACCACTCGATTGTTCATGCACGACTCTCTTGCGCCGTTTACTGCACAGTTCATAATACAAAAGAAAAAAACAACACCAAGACAGGGTGAGTTGGAGGAGGATAAGTGAATAAGGGTGAGACCACCGTGGTAAGAAGATGCGCGCTGGCGGCTCCTCCTTCCCATCCGGATCTCCTCGCCAGTCCTTCGGTCTTGTTGGTCCCTTGCCCTTTAACGCGCTTCCGTAGTTCGGGACTGTCGGCGATAGCGGTCCGGCGGACGTGACGCTGTAGGCAACTGTGCGTGTCCCACGCCGATCCTGGCCCGGCGAAGCGTGGTTGGCATAGGTCAGCCCTCCGACCGGTCCGAGCCCCGGAAACGTGTAAAGCAAACAAAAGCCTAAATGGCAACGTAAGTATCGTATCCGCTGGGTCCCAATACCTCCCCTCCAAGGCCCACCCCGCCTGGTTTACAACAGCACTAATTACTGTGCGGGCGCTTGACCTCCACCCCTCGACACGTGTTGCCAAATCCTTGCAACCCTGCCCGTGCAAACCTGGTTTACAACAGCACTAATTACTGTACGGGCGCTTGACCTCCACCCCTCGACACGTGTTGCCAAATCCTTGCAACCCTGCCCGTGAACCTCCCCTGTATTCCGCTTACCATACTAAACAATAAGGCACACAGTTCAACAACCAACCATAAGCACAAACCAACTTAACATAATCCACACTATGCAACTCATCCCTTAACTCCGTCCTCCCCCTCCCCTCTCCTCCGCTACCTCTAACACATAGTACACACGTAACAGTTCTAACATAACGAACGCACGCAGGGGCTTTTGCACTTACCTCCTCTGAGATTCAATCCAAGCGCCGCCACCCGCAGGCAAAACTAGCCCCAGTCTCCGGTCTCCAACGACCAGGCGACTAAATCGGCGCTGTGTCGCTAACACCCACGGTCAGCCACTGACTTCCAACAGCCAGCAAATACGGACGACCTGGTCCCGCCGAGTACAGCTGCTAACTAAACTAATGCCGAGAACTCTCGGCCGTGACCACGCCGCTGCGTGTTATTCCCGTGGCCCGCGCGTGCAACACACAAAACATTCATCCGATTCTGCTAACTCACGACAAGCCCTAGTCCCTACCTGACCGGTGCTATGGTACTTTCGACTACTACTTCGCGAAACGGTCTCCAACCGTGACATATCCCCCAACTTAAGTCGAAAGCACCGCCTTCAGTAAAATCACAACAGTTTAGAACAGAAACGCGACTTAGTCGCTTTGCCTATTCCGTCGCATTCTCCGCCCCTGGAATAACTAACTATAAAGTCTTGTTCTTGTCGTTCGGGTCCATCGGAACCTGCCAGTATCCCTTACTCAGATCTAGCTTGCTGAAATATTCGCCTTCCCCAGCTTCTCAAATAGATGTTCTGTGTCCGGCATGGGTTTACAATCCGACTCTATAGCGGTGTTGAGGCGCCTAAAGTCGACACAGAATCTCGTGGACCCATCTTTCTTTCTTACTAACACGATGGGCGAACTGTACGGTGACGAAGCGGGTTCGATCACCAAGCATGGCCTTGACTTCTGACTTAATGGTTTCCACTTGGGAATGTGGCAGTGGAAACTGCCTGACCTTGATTGGTACTTGTGACGTCAGCGTAAAGCTACAGTGTCCCAGGTTGGTTCTCAAAGGTAAGTCCGTCAAAATCAATTGGTACTTGACACACACTTCCTCCACTTCCTCTTTCTGGCTTCGCGTGAGATCCGGGTTGACTTCGACGTCCTCTGCCTGTAGTGGAATCAGGGGAATCGCGCCTCCTGCCAACCTATTCGCTCTCTCGGCCTCTTCGTCTTGAGCGATCACCGCCGTCGCTGCTACTTTCTCTGCCGGTGCAGGCGTCTCCCTCTCCGTGTAGGCTTTCAGCAGGTTCGCATGAAACAGTTTTTTCCCTCTCATGCGTATCCTGTAGTTGTTATCACCTTCTTTTCCGTGACAACGTAGGGCCCTGCCAGGCCATCTCCATTTTGCTCTTGACAGGGTAGAGGAGTAGCACCTTGCTCCCCACCTCAAATGTTCTGGCCTTGGCCCTCTTGTCGAAGTTGCGCTTGTATCTTTGGGTGGATTTCATCAATTGTGTCTGGGCTAACTGGCACGTTTCCTCGATTCGGTTGCGCAGTTCGACTACGTATTCTGCCAACGTACGTGATTCGGCATCAACCTCCTCGTCGGTCCACAACTTCTGGAGGACTTGTAGCGGTCCTCTTACAGTGCGACCAAAGAGTAGTTCGAAGGGAGCGAATCCTGTAGATTCCTGTGGAACGTTCCTGTAAGCGAACAGGAGCCCTGGTAAGAACCGGTCCCATTCTCTTGGCTGCTCTTGGCACAACCTTCTGACCATCATTTTCAGAGTTTGGTTGAATCTCTCTACCAGTCCGTTACACTGCGGGTGATACGGCGTCGTAGTCATGCCTCGGACCGCGAGCAGGGAGTTCACCTCGGCCATGACTTCACTCGTGAACTGGGTCCCTTTGTCGGTGAGGACTTCTCGCGGGATTCCCACTCGAGTCCACGTGTTCCAGAACGCTTCGGTGATGGAGTTCGCGTCTATCCTTTTCAGCGGTACCGCTTCTGGGTACCTCGTAGCAAAATCCACGATGACCAACACGAATCTGTGGCCTCTGTCTGATGCCGGGATTATGGGTCCGATGATGTCCGCTGCTACGCGGTCGAACGGCTGATCTACCAGTGGCATACTTCCCAAGGAGGCCTTTCTCATCTTCCCCGGGGGTGTACACCGTTGGCACTGATTGCAGGACTTACAGTACCTGTTCACGTCCGAGCAAATCCCTGGCCAATAAACACTGCGCTGCACTATCTCCTGCGTCTTACGCGTACCTAAATGACCTGCCATGGAAGTGTCGTGTCTAATACGCATTACTTCATTCCTGAATTGCTGTGGTACAACTACTTGCTTCTGCGAAGAATGATCGTTACTGTACGCTCGATACAGAGTTCCCCTTTTCCAAAAGTAGTGGACCTTGTTTCCATTTTTACAGGTTGCAGGTTTAGAACGGACATTCTCTAAACTTGGATCCTCTCTTTGAGCGCGTTTCAAAACCTCTGGCGTCACTAACAGAGCCGTCATCCTTGGGTCCCCCATCTTTATGTCGTCCCTCCTCCTCTTGAGTGCTTGCTGTTGCGTCATGACAGTCATCGCCCTTTCAATCGGAGTAACCGGGACAAAGTGCTGGACTCCGTCTTCCAACTCGTTCCCTATGATGACAGTTGAGACTGGTCTGTCGAGAACGAGCGATCTAGCTTTCCCACAGTAAAATGGGCAGACAAGGTCAACAATGGCGGTGGGTCCTGTTACCGTACTGGAATCCACTGACACCAGTGAAAGGCTCTTGGCGTCGAATTGACCTTCCTTCACTAGCTGTTTGGCCACTATCAGGAGAGTTGCCCCAGTGTCCCGAAGACCTTTAGCAACCTGACCATTTACTACTGCTGAGCAGTGCTGATTATACTTGAACTCAGCAGGTTTCTCTACTTTGGTCTTCTCTCCAACTTTTGCAACTGTTGCCTTTTTCGCTAGTTTAGGACAACCGTCTTTCCTATGTGGTTCTCCATAATGCCAGCAACTTTAGGCGACTTGGAATCAGGAGCTACTGGTGGTTTCCTAAACCTTGCTCCTCACCGTCGGCGGGTTTGGGCTTACTTCCTGGTTGGAACCTTGTATGATGACTGAACAAACCTCCACGCGGCGTACCCCTTCGTGCCTCTAGATAGACCTCAGCGATCTCTGCGGCTTGGGTGACGGTGCTAGGTTTCCTTTCCCTAACATGCGTAGCCAGCTCTGGTGTCATACCTTCTAAGAGTTGCTCTTGAAGAATTAAGTCTTTCAGGTCCTGAAACTCCTCCTTCTTACTCAGAGACATCCACCTCTTTAACCAGAGCTCCAGGCGGACAGCGAACTGCGGAAAGGATTCTTCTTTATGTTTCCTCGATATCCTCAGCCTGAGTCTGTACGTTTCTGCTGTTAACTAAAACCTGGTTAACAACGAATTCTTCAGCTCCTCGTAGTCCTTTAGGGTTACCTCTGGCGCTGGTCGATCAAGATCAAGAACTTCTCTGGCCTTTCCCTTCAGAAGCGATGACAGCCTGATGGCCCAAGTATCTTCTGGCCATTTCAAAACTCCGGCTAATCTTTCAAACTGAGTCAATTAAAGGTCAAGATCTTCATTCTCATCATACGGCGGCAAATTAATCTTCACTGGCTGGAAGATCTCTGACTTTGCTGGTGGCTGTGACTTAGTGATGTGACTCGACAACAGCTCTAAAAGTTCCTGCCTTTCTTTTCTCTCCTCCTCCTCTTTCCGGCGACGCAACTCCTCCTGACGACAACGCAACTCCTCCTGACGACAACGTTCCTCCCGGTCCGCCTGGTCCCTCTGCATCATGTAGAAGACGTCTTTCATGGTAGAATCGTCAGTAGGCCTCCCAACTGCCTCCGTTTCAGTACGGTTAGTAAGCCTACCAGGGCCTGGGGTTATGTTAGTAGGTGAGTACATCCATCATGGCTTGACGTCGCGAACGAAGATTCTATAGGGCTTGCCCACGTCGTCTGCAGGCATTTTCGTGACTGCGGAGGCCAATCCGGGACAGGCAGTTTCGACCGCAGTGGCTGCAGGGGAAGGTCTGGTCAGGGTTCTGAGTTACGACAACTCTGTTTTTTCTCCTGAGCCGCTTGTGAATGGTGGAGCGCCAGGTGTCACGGTCCGCAGCAAGCTAAGACCACTGGCGGTGGTCGATTTGGCAGGCACTAAGTGACTTCTTGAGACCGTCTTTGTATCTCTTCTTTGGTGCCCCTCTGTCTCGGTGTCCAGTGGCGAGCTCGCCGAACAGAGTGATCTTGGGTAGGCGATGATCCTCCATCCTGGAGACGTGCCCCGCCCAGCGAAGCTGTGTCCGCAGCAGCAAAGCCTCGATGCTCAAAGTTTCCGCCTGTTCAAGGACCTCGACGTTGGTGACATAGTCACTCCAGTGAATGCTGAGGATGGTACGCAGGCAACGCCGGTGAAAGCGTTCGAGGAGTCGTAGTTGGCTGCGGTAGAGGGCCCAGGACTCGGAACCGTACAGCAGGGTGGTGAGGACGACAGCTCTGTACGCGCTGATCTTGGTGCCTTTTTTCAGTTGTTGATTGTGCCACACCCGCTTGAATAGTCGCCCGAAAGCACTGTTCGCTTTTGCCAGCCTGTTGTCCAGCTCCTTGTCCAGCTTGGCGTCTGACGTGATGATGCAGCCGAGGTAGGTAAACTGGTGTACAAACTTCAGTTCGGACTCGCCGATGGTGATGTGGGGAGGGCGATGCTCTTCCTTGGGTGCTGGCTGATGAAGGACCTCTGTCTTTTTCAGACTGACCTCAAGTCCAAAGAGCTGGGCGGCAACTGCGCAGCAGGACGTAATGCACTGCAAAGCTCTCTCTGTGTGTGCAACGAGGGCAGCGTCATCAGCAAAGAGCAGCTCACGAATCAGTTGGTCTAGGGTTTTCGTGTGGGCCTGCAGTCGTCTGAGGTTGAACAGGCTGCCATCGAGACGATACCTGATGTACACTGCGTCGTCATCGTCGAGGTCCACTGTGGCCTGCTTCAACATCATGCTGAAGAAGATGGTGAAGAGGGTCGGTGCCAGCACGCAACCTTGCTTCACGCCGTTGCGAATAGGGAATGGTTCTGAGAGGTCACTGTTTAGTCTGACCTGGCCTTGCTGGTCCTCGTGGAGCTGGACGATCATGTTGAGGAACTTTGGCGGACAGCCTAGTCGCTCCAGGATCTGCCACATACCTTGCCTGCTCACAGTGTCAAACGCTTTTGTTAGGTCGACAAACGTTACGTACAGCCCTTTGTTCTGCTCGCGGCACTTCTCCTAAAGCTGTCTCAGCACAAAGACCATGTCGGTGGTACTCCTGTTGGTTCTGAAGCCACACTGGCCCTCTGGGAGGTGGTCTTCAGCGATGGCAGGTACCAGCCGATTCAGGAGCAACCTTGCGAGAATTTTCCCGGCAATGGACAGCAGGGTAATTCAACGATAATTATAGCAGGCAGACTTCTCTCCTTTGTTCTTGTACAGGGTGATGATGACTGCATCACGGAGATCCTTTGGTAGTGTTCCTTTTTCCCAGCAGCAGAGAAAGAGGTCGTGGAGCTTGTTGTGCAGTGCTGGGCCTCCATGTTTCCAGATCTCTGGCGGGATTCCGTCAATGCCTGCTGCTTTGCCACTCTTGAGCTGGTGGATGGCTGTGAGGGTGTCTTCGGCGGTGGGCTGTTCGTCCAATTCAACCTTTAGTGGAAGGTGTGGGATTTGGAGGATGACTGTTTCTTGAACAGTGCGCTCAGTGCCGAAGAGGTCCTGAAAGTATTCCGACCAGCGGTTCAAGATGGAGGTATTATCTGTGAGGAGTGCCTGTCCATCAGCGCTTCGCAGGGGACTTTGTACCAGGTGCCTAGGGCCATACACTGTTTTCAGTGCTTCGTAGAAGCCCCTGTAGTCACCGTTGTCAGCGCAGAGCTGGGTCCTCTGTGCGAGTCTGGACCACCACTCGTTCTGGAGTTCTTTAAGCTTGAGCTGGAGACTGCTGCAGATGAGGCGGAAGGCAGACTTCTTCACAGGGCTGGAAGGTTGGGCTAGGTGGGCCTGGTGGGCGGCGCTTTTTTTGCTAGAAGTTCCTGGATCTCTACGTCGTTTTCGTCAAACCAGTCTTTGTTCCTCTTTCTAGCAAAGCCCAAGACTTCCACAGAAGATTTTACAATAGCAGTTTTCAGTTGTTCCCAGAGTGTTTCAGGGGAGGAGTCTGCTGGATCAACTGTGTCTTTGAGCATGCGCTGTAAATCGGCCTGAAGGGCAGCTTTCTTGTCGTCACGCTGAAGGCTGGCAACATCAAGCTTTTTCTTGGGGGGGGGGCCCCTTTCTTGGGTTTCAGCTTGAGGCGGAGCCTGAGTTTGCAGCGAACAAGGCGGTGGTCAGTGTGGCACTCTGCGCTGGGCATCACTCTGGTGAGGAGGACGTCACTGCGGTCCCTCTGACGCACTAGGACATTGTCGATAAGGTGCCATTGCTTGGAGCGAGGATGCATCCAGGTGGTCTTTCGACTGTCCTTTTGCTGGAAAGTAGTGTTGGTGATGACAAGTTGCTGCTCTGCACAGAGCTCCAACAGTAGGCGACCATTGTCATTGCAGTTCCCAACGCCATGCTTGCCGAGGACTCCTTTCCAGGCTTCAGAGTCTTGGCCCACTCTGGCGTTGAAGTCGACAAGGATGATGACTTTGTCGTCTGCAGGGGTGCTCTGCAGGAGGCTGCGCAGGTCAGAGTAGAACTTGTCTTTTTCTGCAGGCTCTGCCAGGAGGGTTGGGGAGTACACACTGAGAAGGGTGACGTATTGCTGGTGTCTCATTGGGAGGCGCATGGACATGATGCGGTCGGAGTGACCCGTTGGTAAGTTTTCCTAGTCGCAATGGGGGTCTTCACCATGAAGCCCACGCCTGAGAGCCGTCTTTCTGATGCAGGCCTGCCTGACCAGTAGAGGGTGTAGCCAGCGCCAAGTTCTTGGAGGCTGCCTTCCTCCGGGAGGCGTACTTCGCTGAGCGCGGCGATGTCAATGTTTAACCTCCGCAATTCATGGGCAATGAGGAGCGACGCTCAGGGCGTCCGCTGTCTGCTGTGTCGAGCATGGTTCGGATGTTCCAGCATGCTACGTTGAGTCCGGTCGTGGTCGTCATGAGAGTGGATCCGTTGTTTTTTTCTTGTTTTCTGACCGCATGAGAAGATGCCCGTTGACCGCAGCTAGCCAACTGGGGTTACGAGGGGATGAACTTTGGTTAGGCCACCTTTTCTAGGCCCCTCTCCGTGTGGAGCAAGCAGTGCTGTCCCTAGAGAAGGCTGCTTGGCTGTTCAGGGTGTGCCGAGTGACGTTGTCATCCCCAGGTCAACATCAGGCGACCAATATCCTGAACCGCCTGCATGCAGGTTTGAGACTGCGGCTTCCAGTGACATCTTTCACCTGCCGTTTTGCCCCTTGCCCATCGCTACAGGACTTGGAAAGTTCAGTGTCATAGTCCGTGGGCGTTTCCTAAAGCCTGCGCGATGGAGCTTTTTGGTGGAGTGCAGTGTGCGCAGTACTGGCCCCACCCTTTAAACCCTTGGTTCGTTTGCCATGGCCTAGAAGCTGGGACGGTGGCATCGAGGTCCTCAGGTCGTAGGTTTTATATCAGACTGTCCTTGTCTTAGTCTCTGGCTCAAAAGCCTTCCCCGGAGACACGGGGGCTTTGATGTCGGGGGTTTCCTCCCTTAGCCTTTCCGCAGCCAAGCGGCCAGGCCTGCAAGGCAGCAGGGGACTCGTGGGGGCCGGGGTCGTCTATGTCCCGTGCAGATGTGAACATCTGCCCACTGCCCAGACGGTGACACTTACCAGAGGAGAAAAATCCATCGCCGGAACCCGGTATCGAACCTTGCACCTTTGGCATTGGAGGCAGACGCCTTAACCACAGCGCCATTTCCCCGCCACACGGCCAGGTGAGTACAACAATGGAACTAACTTACCTCTACCTAGCGATGGTGACGCAAACTGAAAAGCCCGAGTCCCTGGAGACCGTGGCTGCAACCCTGAACTCCTAACGGCAGCTCCCTCTACATCGGCGGCAAGCACTGACCTCGGGTGATCTCCGGCAAGCGCAATCCTACCCCGAATGTTGAAGGCCGGACCGTCCTCCTCCATACGCCTGCTCGGCGTTAAACCACAATAAATAACTAACCTCCTCCATACTACACAAGAGATAAAACACACAAGATCAGCAATGCCCACAAGCAACACGCCCTGCAACGAGTCTCGAACACTGAGGATAGGCCTAAGAACCCCGCGTGCGAGCCCCAGCGAGTGCGCCCGAGCACCCAACCAACCGCCCATTAGCTTATCGTCAGAGTCCTTCACCGTCAATTTGCCAGCCGAGACCGGCGACACAACACAAACAAAACACACCGAGTTGTACCCCGTACATCAATTCGGGCGAGTTACCTCACCCTATTGATCCCGGACGAGTCCCCAAATGTCACGACTAGGGAATGACAGACAAGAAGAAGATGAGAAAGAGGTAGAATGACAGACGAGAAAAAGATGCTTCAAGACGGGTCGCAACTCAGCACACGCAACACAAAACGATTCCTATACGAGCACACACATTTTATTCCCTTCAACGTCCCCTACCCCCTTCGTTCAACCTTCTCTTCTACCCTTCCCCTCCCTCCCTCCCATAATAAATAAATGGGGAAAAAACACAAATAAATAAAACGATACCACTGTAATCGGGTTAACACTTCCGCCGAGTGGAGGAGCTAAGCGATTCCTCACACAAGGCGGATACACTCACGTCAACAACCACGAGGAAAAAAGGAAAAGAAAACAATTCAAAAGTCTCTAGCGCCGTCCACTAAAACTGTTCACCAGATAATTATCCATACACAAGTCTCTGGCGCCGTCCACTACAACAGTCCACCACTCGATTGTTCATGCACGACTCTCTTGCGCCGTTTACTGCACAGTTCATAATACAAAAGAAAAAAACTACACCAAGACAGGGCGAGTTGGAGGAGGATAAGTGAATAAGGGTGAGACCACCGTGGTAAGAAGATGCGCGCTGGCGGCTCCTCCTTCCCATCCGGCTCCCCTCGCCAGTCCTTCGGTCTTGTTGGTCCCTTGCCCTTTAACGCGCTTCCGTGGTTCGGGACTGTCGGCGATAGCGGTCCGGCGGACGTGACGCTGTAGGCAACCGTGCGTGTCCCACGCCGATCCTGGCCCGGCGAAGCGTGGTTGGCATAGGTCAGCCCTTCGACCGGTCTGAGCCCCGGAACCGTGTAAAGCAAACAAAAGCCTAAATGGCAACGTAAGTATCGTATCCGCTGGGTCCCAATACCTCCCCTCCAAGGCCCACCCCGCCTGGTTTACAATAGCACTAACAATTACTGTGCGGGCGCTTGACCTCCACCCCTCGACACGTGTTGCCAAATCCTTGCAACCCTGCCCGTGAACCTCCCATATATTCCGCTTACCATACTAAACAATAAGGCACACAATTCAACAACCAACCATAAGCACAAACCAACTTAACATAATCCACACTCAAATACCCCTATGCAACTCATCCCTTAACCCCGTCCTTTCCCTCCCCTCTCCCCCGCTACCTCTAACACATAATACACACGTAACAATTCTAACAAACATAACGAACGCACTTACTTAGTCTTTTGCACTTACCTCCTCTGAGACTCGATGCAAGCGTCGCCACCCGCAGGCAAAACTAGCCCCAGTGTCCGGTCTCCAACGACCCGGCGACTGAATCGGCGCTGTGTCGCTAACACCCACGGTCAGCCACTGACTTCCAACAGCCAGCAAATACGGACGACCTGGTCCCGCCGAGTACAGCTGCTTACTAAACAAATGCCGAAAACTCTCGGCCGTGACCACGCCGCTGCGTGTTATTCCCGTGGCCCGCGCGTGCAACACACAAAACATTCATCCGACTCTGCTAACTCACGACAAGCCCTAGTCCCTACCTGACCGGTGCTATGGTACTTTCGACTACTACTTCGCGAAACGGTCTCCAACCGTGACAGTCCAATTAATATCTGTGTCTGGCCTCAAAGCTGCAGATCTTGCGGACTGGATTCAGCGACAGACTGAGGCACCCCATGTACAGGTGGTCACTGTGCATGTGGGTGTAAACGATTGTAAGACTGGCGAAGTCACCAGCCGCCTGAGGGACCAACTACTAATGTAGTGCAGGCGCGTGTTCCCTCAGGCCCGTCTTCACGTCTCCAGCATCCTGCCTCCCAAGACACTGTGTGGGCTGACACTTCCCATAGACATGTCCAACGCTAACCTATGTCACACCTGCCGCGCTTGAATCTGGCTTACTGTCCCTACTCACTAATGCTAGTATGAGGGACTAACTAGTTTGACTAATTTTGGGGGGAATGTGGGTGATGGGGCCAAGGTTAAAATTAGCTAAGATCAAGAGGGTCGGTGGGCAAGGCCACACGGCCAGTAAAATCGGATATCTCACTCTTACTCTGTGTCTAATAAGTATAGCTCTAAGTCTGGTATCGGGGGCCAAGGGCCGTCCCGTTTCTCTCTTCCAACAACAACGGTCCTTTTCTTCAAGTGGACAAGATAAAAAAACTTTATTTCAAGCTACAGGTTAAAATTCTTAAAAAACGAGGGTCTGCGTCTATATTTACAGTGCGACCGATAGCTATGTACATATATAAAAGACTATCTAAAGTAAGACTGGTTTAAGACGACGGGTTAAGAGTTTTGTCTCTGCGCGCGCGGCTAGTGGCCATGAAGGCCAGTTGTACTACGTACTGGTGGCATGTAGTGCGTATTGGTTATCACTGCAAGTAGATAACCCTGGATGGTATCAGCGAATGCGCTCAAGGCCATTTTAGTGTCCTGGAGGTCACTTTTATGCAAGGCCTTCTCAAGGGAATCCATGCTCTCTCGCATGTCACATAGCATTTTGGCTCTGCGCTCGTTGAATTTGGGGAGACTGTCCTCCTCCATTGCCGCGCAGCGCTCGAGCCCTTCCCCGTTGTGGGAACCAGGTCCCAGTGGGGGGCAGAGCTCGATATAGTTGGCGGCTGGGGGAGGAGGGGGGTTGTCAGTTTGTTGACCAGTATCTTTGGTTGTTTTTGTCTGCAGTACTATCTGTTTAGGGACAGTTTCTTTAATCTGAATTATTTCTGGTTTAGAAGTGACTACAACTATCTTGGGTTTTGAATTTTGAACGAGGCTGTTTGAAACTGTTTTATGAGTCGGGGGAGTTTGGGGCCGACTGGGCAGGGTGGGGGGTTTGGCCCAAGCGGTTTTGTCTAGACTAGGAGATTGCTTTCCTTGGCTGCTGCTCGTTGACTAATATTTATTTGAGCTCTGTAGAGCGCTGCTTTGTAGGGAATATAACTTTGATTCCTAATTTTATTTGCCTCACGAAAAAGGATTATTTTCGGGCACTTTTGATACGCGGCACTGTGTGGGCCGCCACAGTTGATGCACTTGGCCACCGCCGTGTCGGGACATGTCCGCGCGACGGTGGCCTTTGCTTCCACAGCGAACGCAGGTCGCGTGTATTGCTTTACACACTTTTGCCGTATGACCCAATCGGCAACAGTTGGCACAATGTGCCGCCGTGGGTGGATACGGTTCCAGAGGGCAGAGGAGGGCTCCGATTTTAATTTTGGGTGGTAGGCTAGTTAGACCGAAGAGTTCTATTTTAATGTCCCTAGAGGCGAGCGGTGGTGGCATTGAAGCCCTGCTTTTTGAGCGAGTGGGCGATCTCCACGGGGTCCTCCGTGAGGGGGATACCATGGACAACGCCCACCACTTTAGGAGTGGGGATGGAACACTCAACGTGCGCCCCTCCTATGCTGGTTTTCACACTAAACTTTTGTTGTGCCCGGAGGTTAGGGCAAGAAATTATCCATAAGTTATAGCCTATAGGTCTCAGTGAGATTTCTGACGGGGATGCCCCGGCAGCCTCGCAAATGTGCGGCTGCTGCGTTCCGTGATTGCGGATGAGGCTGGCGCCAGTTCCCAGATCCTTGAGTCGGACCGGGAACCTACACCACTCCTCCGCAACCGGCTCGACTATAGTCCCGTCAGTCCTCTCTCTGGTTTGGTGATTTTTTTAGATTTTTACGGCGTCGGTCTGAGACCGTTTCAAACTGATGGTCGTCCCCATCTTTCTCCTCCAACAAACCCTCCTCCATACGGTGGACGGGTATGTTGGCAGAGGAGTCTGCGGGGGCGTCCTCCTGATTAGTATTAAGAGAAATTGATTGGGTTATCTGGTTGGCAGTATCGTAGTTAAGTTGAGGTACTGATGATGAGGTGTGGTCACTAGGCAGCGTATCTGCCTGTGGGCCAGGACCGTCAGAATCAGTTTTACTTTGGATAGAAATTGCCGTAGAGGCGGGGGAGGGGGAAATAACCCTATGCTCCCCACGCCGGTGTTGGCGGGGTGATTTAGGCGGAGCAAGGTTCCGCTTTGTTTTCTTTGGTTTGACTTTTTGTTTTTTCCTCCTGGGGGATCTGCTCTGGTTAGGGGGCTTTTTCCCCATCAAAAGTATCCTGGTTAGAGAGCGACGACAGTGACCCAAAGAGGTCATCCATCATGCTTTATCAGTGTTCTTGCTCCTGGTCAGAGCGACCGAAAGTTGGGCGCGCTGCCGGGCGATATTTTGCAGTTGGCTAGGCTATAGGCAGTTATTCTGGTCAACCTGAGTATTACCGTGGTCTAGTAGGCTAGGCCAAGCGTTCTAGCCTATGCAGCGCCGGCTGGGTGAGCGATGCTGACCCAGTCATTAGGCGCTGACGGATATTCTTTTACGCAGCCAACCAGGTGGCGCGGTGAGCAATTTTGTCTATCTGGTCGCTAAAAAACGATTGTAAAACTATAGTCTATGCTAGTAGTAAGCCAGACTCAAGCAGGGTATATCACCTTCTCTAATTTCGCTTTCTTTTTTGAAATTTAGAGGCCGACCCGAAGTGAGACTCGTAGTGGCGGCTGATCCACTGGCGTTGTTAGTGGCTGTGGCGGTGGTGGTACTGACGCTGGCGTTGTAGTTAACAGTGACGACAGCGGGACCGGTTGGTTTCGGACAAGCGTGGTAGGGCAGCAAAGCGTAGGAAGCGTAGGTGGCTGAGGCTGAAGGTGGCTGAAGAGTAGTGGCAGGTGGCGCCGAGGCAGGCTGGCATGTAGCTGGTGAGCGAAGTTCAGGCAAGCAAGCAAGAGTAACGTGGCTGTGACCAAGCCCAACAAAACAACCTTCTAGCAGTGAGGTTGGAGTGAGAGTGGATGATGATGATGAGGATCACACCTGCCGCAAGCTTGGGGTTGTGTTTATCGAAAACACGGCCACCTTCGCAGCTGCCGGTGTCCCGCGTCTTGCCCTCTATCGAAAAGACTGGCACGACCTGATTCATCCCAGCTTCAAGGGCATGACCCGGCTTGCGGCCAACTTCAAACGGACGTTGTCACAAAGCAACGACCAGCCACGCGGCCCGCCACGCTCTCCGCGAAGCATCTCAAGTCCGGCTGCAGCACAGGGAAAGCGGTACTGTAATGTTACCACTAATAACAGACAACGTAATGTGCGGCAGGAAGCTTCCTCTGGCTCCGCAGTGACGCTGACGTCAACGTTGCATCATCCTTGCCACCGCAGCCCCCGATTCAGCCGCCACAACAGTCCTTTGATGTCCCTCAACAGACGCCGTCAATACTTCCATGGCCGGGAATGACGGTCCCCATCAGCTCTCCCCATGGCAGGAGTACGGTGCACACTGGTTGTCTCCCTCAATTCGTTACGATCAGCGTGGCGAATCGAGGGAGATAATCACTGAAACGGGGTGCAACACCGATCGCCGGGTTTTTGGACCGCCACAGCTCCTACCGCAGCTCTACAGCGTTTACAGTGGCGTGCCGCAGCAGCCTTACATCACCATGACAACACACGCCCCTGGGCATTATCCGTCCTTGCATCAGTGGCCGCTGCCTAGCCGGGTCCACGACTTCTAAATTGACCTGATATTGCTACCCTATTCGTTTACCAGTAAGTGAGTAAGACAATATTTTCTTTTCATTGAACTCCTTGCCCGAAGCCACGGAATCTCAGTCTGCTTCGTCTGATATAACCGAGTTCGGGAACAAACTGTAAAGCATGCTTATGTGTTGTTCTCAACTTTGACTCTCAATACCTCAGCGCCATAGACAATTTACAGTAGTTGTGGTATTAATGTTTCACACCGGACTCCATAGATCTCTATAATTTAAAACACTATCACAGTGCTAGTGCTCCTGCCGAGACAAATATACTGTCGGACATTCTGCATCACATTTGAGTGGTACGACGATTTCTTACAAATGGCGGACACCGTTAACAATTGCAGCTCTGATATTTTACTGCTCGGAGACTTTAATATTAACATGTTTTCCCCAAACCCTGCTTGGGAGTATACTATTACTACGGTAGACCTCAAGCAGCTTATTACATCCGCAACTAGAGTTACGCAGTCGTCTGCAACTCTAATTGATCACGTAGAGAGATGAATATTAGAGAGCGGACCGACACCTATAATCAATAATGCCGTATCGATAGTTATAAATCAGGGTAAATAACGTACGTAATTACGTTACGGTCCAGAATTTTTAATTTCCCGTTGTCACTGTTGGCGTTCCTGAGAAATAGCGACTACATCCTGTACACACCACCCCCCCTACCCCCTACCCCCACCCCCCACCAACCTTGCCCCTTGGAAACAATGGCTAGTTTAAATATCAATGCTGTCACTGTTAGCGTTCCTGAGAAATAGCGGCTACATCCTGTACATGCCACCCACCCCCCTACCCCCACACCCCCCCCACCAACCTTGCACACACACACATACCCCCCACACCCCCCACCAACCACGCACACACACACATACATACCCACCACCCTACAAAGCCCCTCACACCACCCCAACCCCCCCACACACAGGCACACACACACATATTAGGCCAAATTATTCCGTTCTGTGTCAACGCTTCAAATTTATGTCACTATGTCACTAGGTCAGATTTTTAATGTGGCACAAACCTTAAATATAGGTTTTCTTCCAAATATGGGGCACCAAGTCTTTCCTAAATAAAATAAAACTCGCCAAGTGAGGAGTTTGTGTGGAGAATTTTTTTTTCGACGTCTGTGTGAAGAAAAAGTTTTCACTACACTCATCAGCACATCGTGACTGGGAAGCATTAAAAATAAAAGACAAAACCCACAACTCTACTCTCAGCGAGAGACCTCAGTGATTTAAAGTTACTATACACCCACTCTGTTTTACGAGTGTTTTTAGATCACCAACTCACGCGAGGAGAAAATTGGATGTGAGTGATTAATTTGAAACCGGATCTGATTGCGTGCGTTTATTTCCTTTTACCGGGCAGTGAACAATAGACCTTTATGCGGCCCAAGCTTTGCGTAGTCATTATATATCACATGCTCTGTGCGGCTGAGTGAGTTTATTAGAATGTACCCCTTTCATGACCAGAAAGGAATGCATATGTTTTGTACACACAGTTTATATATTGTGTTTTAAAAATGAACTTAATGACGCTCGACCCACACTGCGGCTTATTTTGTGGCGCCACAGGCTGTGGAAAAACTGAATTTGTTCTTAATCTCTTACAAACAAGATACATCTATCATTTCGAAAACATTGTGATATTCTGCCCTACTGTCAAACACAACACAGCTTATCACAACCGTTCATTCATTTGGACTGAGAGCAACATTTACTTAGTTGATCCTGAAAAGAAACTAAACGACTACCTGCAATATTTTTACAAACAATTTGAAGGACATCCAACCCTGTTCATAGTCGATGACTGCTCTGCAGATAAGGATATTGTTAAGAAGAGAAACACACTAGCAGAACTGGCCTTCAGTGGCAGACATGCAAACATCAGTGTATGGATTCTCACTCAGAAATATAATGCTGTACTGAAAGATTTTCATGAGCAGTTAAAGTTTATCTGTTTGTTTTACTGTAAAGATCGTGACAGCTTTGAAGACTGCCTCAGAGAGAACGATGTCATCCCCAACAAACACGAACGAGACATTGTGAAAAACAAACTGAAATTGACAAAGCATCTAAAGCTTATTTTAAAGACAAATCAACCCACAGGGTATGAATTAGTGAATTAATTTAGCCTTATGGTTTTGTCCATAAAAAATGATGGACAGACAAATCGTGCAAGTATTTGATATCACAGAGAGCTTCAGAGGTGTTGTGCATTTTTATGACTTAAAAACACAAGTTAAACACCCGTTTGAGCCTTTGATAAAACTCTCAACACCAACGAAGATATACATGGCATTTAATGTAACTTTTGGATATTCTAATTGTCCACCACATTATAATTACAAGACTGTTGATCTTAAGACACAAGATTTTATAGTTTATGATGCTAACTGTGACTGGTTTGAGAGTATGTGTTTACACATATTCTACCATCTAAGTAAACAACATGATTATATTGAATTTGTTACTGTCAATAAAGCGAGTCACCTGCAGCATGAGCACAAGACCTTAAGACACATACCGGGGAAGTGGTTGATTTGTTGGGAAATGAACTAAATATTTATTATTATAGGGATTACAGACAATAAAGTGGTATTACACAGGTATAATTTTTCATATTTATTATTTTGTTGGTCAAATAAAAATGACGGACAATGCCCAAAGCTTAAGAAACATGTTTCACACAACAGACTTGCCTATATCCAACACTTACAGTGTCTATGAATCGATAGAAAGGTCTTTTTTGGTCATACAAAATAATCTTCTTTCTGGTAGTGTAAAGATTCAGATTGTTGCTAAAATAGAATTTACCAGGGTAGATGGTGAAGTGATTGTTTCATATATCTCAACAAGACAACACACAGTTAATTCAAGAAGGGAATTGGAAAAAGTGTTTAGAGAAAGACTGTTGCCTGACTTTCTAGAAGCAATTGACAGAGCAAAAATGCAGGGATCTGGTTGGCACGAAGGCCGTGTACATGAACTGCAACTGAAGCAGTCACGATACCATCCTATTTTAGGCAAATCATGGTTGCCCCTACCAACTGAGGTTGCAGACAAAAAGGCTGTCGTCAATGTTCAGGACAAAGATAATTTCTGTTTCATGTGGTGTGTGCTTGCCAAACTGCATTTTGTAAAAACAAAACCTGAACGTGTATCTAACTATACCAAATTTGTAAATGAACTCAACTTCAGTGGCATAGATTTTCCTGTTAAGGTGGAGGATATAGATCTGTTTGAAAAACTAAATCCTGGGATATCTGTGAATGTGTATGTATGGGATAATGAGTCTGAGAACAAGTTACAACCAATTAGAGTGTCACCAATTGCCCCCACCTACGGACAGCCAGAAAATAAGCATGTTGACATGTTACTAATAAGCTCTGGTGATAACGTTCACTACACAATTATTAGGAGTATGTCACGACTAATTCATAATCATGTATCAAAACACAATGGCAAACAGGAAATATGTAAAAAATGTTTACAAAGGTTTTTCTCTATAAAAGTGGCACATAAACATACCCTGCACTGTAGGTCAGCTGATGACATTCAAACAATACTTAGGTAACCGTATCCAAATCCTGGTAGCAAGGTTTATTTCAAGAACTATGTTAATCAGCAAAAGCTGCCGTTTGTAGTGTATGCTGATTTTGAATCACTGGTTGTGCCATATGAGGGTCTTGTTCCAGAATCATTACCAAAGACAATAAAGTTGAGTGATCAAGTGGTGTGTTCTTTCGGATATATTCTTGTTAGGTCTGACGGTCAGCATACAGAACCCATTATCTATAGGGGTGAAAATGCAGCAGTTGAGTTTTTAACAGAAATGAGACAGCTGTATAGTCAGGTAGTATATTATTTGGAAAACTGTCAGATGCCTTTGTTGATGACAGAAGAAGACAAACAGAATTTTGATACAGCAGTGACGTGTTGGATTTGTGAACAACCTCTGGGTGGTGATAAAGTTCGTGACCATGATCACATAACTGGGCGTTACAGAGGTGCTGCCCATGGTGATTGTAACTTGAAATTAAAAATAGATCCCAAGGCATACAAACTGCCTATCTTTTTCCACAATCTCAAGGGGTATGATTCACATATTATCATGCAGGCTGTGGACGAGTCTTACAAAAAAATTAGTTGTATTGCCCAGACAACTGAGAAATACTTGACTTTTAGGCTGGACAACAAATTAGCATTTTATGACTCCATGCAACATTTGTCTTTAGGGCTTGCTAGTCTCGCAGACGGACTGACTGAGTATCCAATAACAAGTAAATATTTTGAGCCAGACTTGATTAAGAAAGGTGTGTATCCGTATGAGTACATCAGTGACTGGGTTGTGTTTGAGGAAACAAGACTGCCACCAAAAGAGAATTTTTATTCTACACTGGCAAAGGTATTTCTAACTCTGATTACCAGCACGCACTTGATGCATGGGGTAAACTAGGATGTCAAACGATTGGTGACTACCATGACCAATACTTGAAAGCTGATGTTTGTTTGCTAGCAGACGTATTTGAAAGTTATCGTGAAAAGGGTTTGTTACACTACAGTCTTGACCCTGCTTGCTACATAACTAGTCCTGGCATGACATGGGATGCATTTTTAAAATCCAGCAAGATATTTATAGACCTGTTGTCTGATCGTACGATGGGTGAAATGGTGGAACGTGGATTGAGGGGAGGCATTAGTATTGCAGCAAACAACTATGCCAAAGCCAACAACATATATCTTGACAGCCTGGGGTTTGACCCCTCAAGGTCAAGGTCATTCATTACGTACTTGGACGCTAATAACCTTTATGGATTTGCAATGTGTGAGTTATTGCCCTTGAAAAACTTTTATCTGTATGATTTGTCACAGTATGACATAACACAGTTAACAAACTATATTATGAGTCATGACCGAAACGACGCGAAGGGTTGGATCTTTGAAGTAGACCTGGAGTACCCACACCATCTACATGATTATCATAATGATTATCCGTTGGCTGTTGAGAAAATGAGTATGACAGGGAAAAAAGAAGACACCAAACTTGTGCCAAATTTGAATGACAAATTCAACTACGTTTGCCACTATCGCTTGTTGCAGTTTTACATCAGACACGGGTTAGTACTAAAGAAAGTTCACAGAGGCATTCAATTTGATCAGAGTGCTTTCATGAAAGATTACATAATGAAGAACACAACATTGCGTGCAAGAGATGGCAACACTGCATTTGACAAAGACTTCTTTAAGCTTATGAACAATGCCTGTTTTGGTAAGACGATGGAAAATCCTCATCACCGCAAAGATGTGAGACTGGTCACAACTGAATCGGGTGCAATTAAACTTACAGGCAAGCCACAGTACACAGGGTACAAAGAGTTTCATTCATCATTGTATGCAGTGTCACTCAAAAAAAAGATTGTCAAACTGGACAAACCAGTATTCATTGGTATGGTAATACTCGAGTTATCAAAATTGCTGATGCTTGAATTTTACTATGATTACTTTAAACCAAAGTATCCTGAGTGCCGTCTGCTATACACTGACACTGACTCTATGATCATTGATGTGCCTACTGAAGACTTTTATGAAGACATGAAAACAGAACTGCATATGTATGACACGTCTGACTACCCTAAGGATCACCCGCTGTTTAGCACACAAAACAAAAAAGTGCCTGGGAAATTTAAAGATGAACTCAATGGAGTGCCTATTGTTGAATACGTTGGACTGAGATCAAAAATGTATTCTATACTGCACCAGAAGGGCAGTCAGTCGAAAGCCAAAGGTATAAAAAAAAAACAGTGATAAAAAATAAAGACATTCGACATGAACATTATAAGCAAGTATTAGATGGAGAACTAATGCCTGATTATCCAAACAAGACACTGAGGTCAAACAAACACAATATTGAAATGATCCAAACACATAAAAAGTCTCTAGCAGTAGGGGACACAAAACGAGTGTTTCACACTAAGGAAAAGGCTTATGCACCTGGACATTATGCACTTAAGTTATCTGAAGAAATAGCTGATGAACTAATCGATGAATTAGTTGATGAAATGGTTAAAAATGTGTAACAGTGTCTGGGGGAATAATTTGTAATTCTTCTCTAACAAATGCCCTCTGAGGCGCAGGCTCATACAGATAATAAATCGATGCATTAGCGGAAGGAACTATTTTTTTAATATTGTGGACAGATGTAGACCAAATTGGATCAGTTGCCCTGCGCCTGACGTCATTCTCGACCTTGCCAGGTTGATACAAATATCTCACCTGTTTTGTAAACAAGCTTGTGTCAGGTGCTTTTGTTTTTATTTCTGACCCTGATGGTATTGTTTTTAATTTAATAGCATCAACAGGTTTAGGGTGACCCTCATTATTCATTGCTTTTATCACAGACGGTAATCTCTTAACCCACTCAGTGTTACGTGTGTCATGCATGAGTTCCTTAGAATACTGATAGCTGAAAAGTCTCTCTGATAACTGCTTGTTAAAGTTCTCAACAATTGCCTGTGATCTATGCACGCCTGGTATGCCTCGCCGCACTAGCACTCCATGCTTTGCAAATAACTGATTAACAGCGCCTTTAAATTCAGATCCATCATCGACTTGCACAAGCCTAGGGTATTTTAAAGGACCACGACTATATATCTTTGTTAAAGCAGTGGCCACTGTTACAGCATTTTTGTCAGTTATGGGTTCGGCTTCCTTGTACCGTGAAGCTATGTCAACAACAGTTAGTGCATACTTGTATCGTTTCTTTTTTATTGTATCATGTGGCAGGAACAGGAGATCCATTTGATGGGTGTCATTAGGGATAGTGTTTATAAAATGAGGTCTTGTTATTTTTCTTGGAGCTGGAAGATATATTTGCCAAATTGCTTGTTTTTGTAGCCACTGTTTTATTTGGTCTAGTGTGACATCACCACCCACAGCTGCATATAATTTCTCTATTGCAGTTTTCCCTTTCCAGTAGCCAATAGGGGAGTAATATATTTTTGATAGTTTAGCGTCTGTCATTTCTTCTAGCAATAAAAACTCCTGTAAAATATACTAATGTCATTCCTACTAGAACAAATATTATTTCTCCATTTTTTTGTTCTGGGCTTGGTTGGTAGTCGTCGCTAAGTTTTGGTCGTGGGATAGACATGTCTTCACCCATGACAAGAAAATATTCTTTGATCGCGTCATTGACATTTAAAAATGTATGCTGTGCGTGACCCTCAAGCCTCAATTTTTCATTGATAAAATCAAGTTTCTCTATTCTTTGCTTTTCATAATCTTGTTGCGCTTGTGCCAGTTTTTCAGATGCCTCATTGTGACGCTTCATTTCTTCTGCAGATTCCTCTCTACCCATTTTTGAAAAGAGATAGTTTGAACCACTAAATGCAAGTGCGTTAATAACGGCCCCACCAATCATAATAGCTATAGTTGCCATATTTTTTATTTACATAGAAACATTTTCTGGAATAATTCCTTGCTTGACAAGAAGGTCTTTTGTGGCAATTGATGCTGTTACAACAGCTACTAGCTTAGCACTGTCTTCGAAGTCTAATCTACTCAAGTCTGCTGATTTCATTTTGAGAAGACTTTTCCCAAGCATAGAATAAGCAACTGTTAGCCCGCTTATTACGGCAGAGTGATAGATGAGGTTCATTATGTTCTTTGTGTTGCTCATTTTCTTATGCCACAAAAATTAAAATAATAAATTTATTTACTGCATGTAAAATGGGTCCATGGCTTTGGGTGTTGCTGGTAATGTGGCGACTACTTCTTTTATTTTTGGAGTGTTTGATTTTTTGGACACTGTTTGAGTCTGTGGTTTGTACTTTTTGTATAATTGGTAACCTACATAACCAAATCCGAAAACAAATCCAGCAACTATATATTTTGTTGTTTCGAGTTTAGACTCAGTTGTTTGTCTCTCACTTTGTTGGGGGTGTGACGGTAGTGACACTGGTGCTGTTGATGGTGTGTCAGTCTTTTCTATTAATGCTTGAAGCTGTAATTTTTTTTGTCTATTATATTCAGCTAATCTTTTTCCAGCCTCTATTCGACCTGGACTTTTAGTCTTAGTCACTGTTTGAACCTGTGTCAAGACAGGACTCTGTTGTGGAGTCGTCTGGGTCTCGTCCATTTTCTTCTAATTTAAAATTTATTTTAGAAAAATCGATATGACTCCCAGTAAAGAGCAAGGTTACCACAGGTGCAAAGTAATTCCCAAACTTGTAAAACATAAGGCATGCTAATTTGCCTATTGAACTTGAAACTATGGGGTTGCTTTCTAGATCATGTGAAAGGCTGTCACTATCAACAGGTAGGAAGTGACTCACAGCTTTTGTGTATAGGCAGACAAGAGATTGACTCAAATCACGTGTCATTAGTGAACTAATGTGATTTTCATATTTTGAATGAAGTTTAAATAGTTCATCAGCGGTTAGAGATTCTATGTCTTCTGTCATGTATTGTTTACCGAGAAAAGCTTTTGATTTTCCAGAAATAACTACAGAGAGAAGACGCTGTTTTTTCGAGTCTAAGTCTTTGTTTTCTACAGCGCAGATATCGCTTAGAAGAAGTAATTCGTCTTCGTTCATTTTATAATGAAAAATAACAAAATAACACAGCTTTGCTTGGACCTGTGAATAACCTATGATCTTACTTGATAACTAATTTCAAAGTTACCTACAACTTACAAGTGACTTTGACGTTAACTTTGAAGTTAGTTATCACAAGTTCTTGACTCCAGACAATAAGACACTCAGTCAGATTTCTCAAGTTACAAGGACAACAAGAAAACGTTTTTTAGTACTCTGGTGGTGGGGCAGATGGCGTTAGATAGGCAGGCATGACATCTCTTTGCGAAGAGTATGACAAATTTAATGAACAATTGATCGTTAATTGCTTATAAATCCTTGTACCTTTTTCATAGTTTCTTCTACACCTATCTTTTTCCCTTGTTCTAAAAAAGATTTCTTTAGCTCTTCAACATTCTTGGGTTGACTACGCATCTTATTCTGTATTTCAGACTTTTTTGTTTGTAATTGGCCAAATCATCTTGGACTTTTTTAAATTCGTGATCGTCAACTTTATTATCCTCTAAAGCCTTACTGATAATAAGTTTCATACTGCTCAGCTTAGCTGCTGCGAGCGTACTCAAGGCTTCATGCTTCTGCAACTTCGTATGAAATCTTTTGTTAAGGGCCTCCATACCAAAGCATGCCAGGCTTGTGGCAAGGCCAACACCTTCAATAGCAATTCCTATGACACTTCCCACTCCCGTTGCAAACAGAGCTATACCTCCTACAGATAATCCAGTGGAAACCACACCCACGGCCATTGAAGTGTTGTGTACAGAATTGAAAACCGTTTTGTAACGTCGTTTGCAACGGGAGTATTTTGCTTGTTCTTCTTCCAAATACTTCAACGCTTCTGTAATATTCATTAAACGAAATGAGTCTGCCTGTAATATTATCTGGAACAATAGGATCAAGTGGCTCAGGCGGTATTTGCGGATACAGTGGTGGCATTTTTTTGTGGCAAATATTTTTTAAATTAATGTTCTAATTTATTTTGCAACTCTTCAAAGGTATACAATTTGCTAGCGTAATAAAATGAAACAAGATCTATGTGTTCAAGGTTTAAGAAACTTAGATAAACTAGAGTTGTTTTATCAATCACTACCTTAACAGCAGGGACACTACTCGAAACTTCAAAATCTGTATTGGTTTTTTTAATAGCAATAACAACCTTTGTTGACTCTGCTACTGTGCTATCCCATGTAAGTTTGATTCCCTGCGCGATATCTGCTTCTTTCACAGCTTCCACAGATCTCATGAGAATTTCAAAAACTATTGTCGCATCTCTATCTATGGTAAAATTTGCTGGTACGAACGAAATAGAAGTATCTGTTCTGCCTTTTCTATTTGTAAGAAGATACCTTCGTTTCCCATACTCTTGAAGTTTCAGTTTTTCTCTGCTATTGGTTTCGGAATAGCTTGGCACAAGACTTACAAGCATTGGCTCAGAGTTAACAACTTTTCTAAATACTAAGGCACCTTCATCAGTAAAATAAACATAAGGACTGATGAAAACAAACTTTATGTCCCATACAATGGGAATAGGTGCAAGCGGAACAGGGGTAGGAATAATTACCCATTTATTAGCCACATGTTTTAAGCTGTAGAGCACATTACTTACAGGAGTAGGAACAGTAACATCACGAAGTTGACTAAGTTTAGGAAACGCGCCATCTTTTACATCTTCAATTGCCTTTCGTTTGTACAATCCAACGGACACAAGTTCAAGGCCATACACCTCTCCTATTTCACCTTCTTTATCAAAATCTTGCACGTCAGCCAAATCTTTCAACTCTATTGATGGACACTCAACTGGAATAATTCTCGGCTTTGGACCAAGACGGCTCATTTTTATAAAACAAAAATAAAATTTATTTCACTTCCAACACAACATAAAAATCATGCATGACAACTGGTTTGTCATCCTGGTTAGTTACAGATAAGCACAATGATTCAAAGAAACTGGAGCCCAATTTTTTAAACTGTGAATTAGGAAATCTAACAACTACATTTTCACAATATGGGGCAGTTCCAATCGACACACATTTCAACAAAGTCGAAGGCTTTCCATTGTGAAGATTATCAGTAGTGCTTAATTCTTTCAAATGAACATTTAGCAATGTGTGTACTGACAAATGAACAGGGTATCTTCCAGTTATTCTTAATTTATTTGGTGATAGTAGACGTCCATCTGATTGTGACCAATCTTCGTCTGGATATGTTATTTTTTTACCTAAAAAACCAAGTAATAATAAAAGACTAATTGATAAAGAAAACTGACCACTTTTCAGAAAATCAATTGTAACAAGTAAATTAGCTGGGTTTAAAGTTGCTTTAATTTTAAATTCATTTTGAAGCCATTCAGCTAAAGTACAAAAGTCATAATATCCAGCTCGTAAAATATCACCCTTTTCTAAACCATCAAGAATTCCACTTACAGAATAATTGTTATCATCTGTTACATTAAACCACTTTACTGTATAAAACATTTCATGGATAGCTACAGCCTTGCTACCATCACGATTATCAATCCCATTAGTTAACCACACTGGTTTGCTTGTGTCAAGATTTGTTAAGGTAATAAACATTTTTATTATCTCATAAAAAAAGGATGGAATTTAAATCACCAACAATTACCACAATAAACGCATTTCAATTTAATGTGAATGCCAAATACAATGTCGCACCAACTTATGAACAGAAAATAATTCAACTAAATCAACTCGACATAGCTGTAAGTGAACAAGATTTATTTCAAGTCAAAGTACCCAACCCTTTTGATAATTACCTAAACCCTCCAATAACAGACGATACTACTGCAAGAAAGTGGTCTTCAAGTCCACTACAGATGTTTCAAAACCAACTCAACTTTGCTATACTGTGTAGTACTACAGGATGCAGCATTTCTTTTACAGACCATTTGAATCACCCAAACAAACTGATTAAGTCTGTCTATCGTTTCCACACTTATTACCAGCTTAGAAGAATACTGTCAGAACTGCATACCCCACTACCAACTGAATCTAGTTTCAACAGGTATAACAACCTCATGGATATGAAAGCGTTTGAACGGATTTGTAATGAGTTTAACATAAGCCCCCGGTATGACTTCACACAAAAACTTGATGATCACAACGCTATGGGTACATTGTATTACGCTATGAGTCACAGACAATACCCACAAGATTATTATCCTGGTTACACTTCATTCTCATCAAAATCACAAGTATGGTTAGGATCAATAGAACAGAAACAGTCTAATGCCTGGACCACATTTGTCTTAGATAAGAGTGACGGGTTTACACAAGCAGGAGTCGAATGCATTAATGAGTCTATCAGAACTTATGTCTGGTGTTTACTAGGTGCACAAGCTCAAACAAAATCAAATATTTTGAATGGAAGTGGGAAGTTCGAGACACAAAAACAGTTTCTTGCAAACCTGGAAGATTCAATTAACTCAACAGTTGATCTCCCATCAAGCATACAACGCTACCAAGATGTTCTCAGATATGCTAGATCGAAAGTTGACTTTGTAGTTGGCATCGGGTTATACATGTTACCATCTGATCTTCAACTCCAAATGGGTACAATAACAAATTATAATAATGAAATAGTTGTTGCTGGGCGTGATCAAAAATTAGGACTCAATCAATCTGTAAACTTGGGCCCAACAACCACACACCTACACCATTAAAACCATTAATAACGCCAGTAACATCATCACCTGTACAGGCAGTAATGCCAGTAACAGCCCCAGCATCGGCACCTACACCGGCACCATCACAGCCAGTAACACCAGTAAACATACATGAGTCAGAGAGAACTGCATTGGTAATTGGCCTTACTGGATTAGGAATATTACTTCTTTACCCGTTTCATTAAATAACCCACTATTAACCCTCCTACTGTCACCAAAAAGACCCACACATGCTCCGCCATAAACCCCACTACCTTTGCTGCTGTTCTGATCATCCAACTGACAAGTGAGCCTAAAATGGCAGGCAAAGCATCCATTGCTTTTACAGCCAATTTCTGAAGTAAGTCTGATATATGAGACAACTGTTTTTTTTACCCACGACTGTAAATCTTTTGGGTCTGATGGAACTGGAGGTGCTGGAGGGGCTGGGGTGCTACCACCTGGTCCACCCGTTACAGCGAACACTACAGTACTAATAACAAATCCAAGCGCAGTAATTAAACTTGCAATTGTGATACCCTGCTCTCTGAAAAGTGTTTTCAATCTCTCAGCCAACGTTGTGTCTTCGTGAAGTATTTTCTGAATAGTTTCTCTAATCCTGTTAATCTGTGTTTTTATTTTTTTTTTCCAATTTCAATCACTTCTAGCCGTGCTGATCTTTCTATCTGCAAATCATTTAATCTGTGTTGTATTCTTTCTTTCATTTCTGTGTCAAGATTCCCATCATTAGCTTTAGCTAGTTTTTCTTTTTCACGTTCTATGTGATTATCAAGCTCCCCTAGTTTGGCTACATTATTCACAAGCTTACCTCTGATTGACTGCAGTGTTTTATTCAACCCCATAATTTCCCGCATTGGCAAAGGAGAGTCTTCTATTGTTTTCATAGCCTCATTTATTTGCCCTTCTGTAAATGAAGTTTCTTGTATTACTGTGTTTGCTAATTTTGGCAGTCTTGTTACTTCAATCATTTCAATTTCCTGTCCAGTTGGCAACCTTGTTTGTACATCATGAAGGGTACTAGCAAGTCGAGGTGGCAACTTTTTACTACCAACACCAAGGTAATGCTGAAGTGCTGTCTCACCACCAACATCAGTTTTGATTGTACTTAAAGCTCTAAACTTTGCAGGATCTTTTTTATAAGTCAATTGTACTTTACCTTTGTCTGTATTTAGAAATAAGTGACCTTTATCATATTCAAACTGATTAGGATCTATTTCATCTGGGTGAGCACCAACACTATCATAAAATGAGTTTACTTTGTCTTTTAACAGTTCACGATACATACTACTACTAGTTACCATTCCAGTCATATCTGTGATACTGGTATCTGAGACATTCATGACATCCATTTCAATATCATCATGATTAAATCCTCCTGCTGCCATTGTTTTATTAATTTAATTTTTTTTATTGTGCATAATAAAAATGACACAGTCCTACGGATCAAAGTTAGACCCATACAGAAAACTACGTGAGCCTCTTGGTGTTAAGGGCATTAGACAATCAATTGTCATCACTAACAATCCTAGCTCCATAGACCAGAACCAAACCCTTACTGTCAAGTTTCCTAACCTAGGCCCCAGTGACGTTATTGTTCCTGGTACTGCACGCCTTGCATTTAATATCAAACTTTTATCAGACACAGATGCCAAAAGAACACTAGTTAACAACCTAGGCAGAGCAATTATTAAGACTATTAAAGTTAAACTTGAAGGACAGGAAGTGTTTAGTCTTGATGATGCTGATGTGTTCTACTGCTACAAAGATTTGTGGCTTACAAAAGGAGAACAAGAGGATCGTATTTATCAAGGCATACAGTCAGAGAGCATTATGAAAATTTGAATCAATACATCAGATAAATCAACAACAGAAGTCAAGGACATTATTGTGGCCGAAACATATGGAAATAGGTTTTGCATTCCACTTGAGTTTGAAATCCTAACAGCGCATTTGCCTTATTACCAAGGAGCACTAAATGACCGCCTGAGTTTTGAACTAATCTTTAATGACTACTCCAAAGTTATCAAATCAACGGATCTCAATGCATCATACAAGATCTCTAACATTTCCTTGGAATATGAGATTGTCACGCATGCTCATTTAGCTATTCTCATGCAAAATCAGTACCAGTCAAGACTGCCGATTTATTATGACCGTGTGATAAGACACAGTTTAATTAATAAAAACAAAAGTGACCAGATTTGGAATATCAACCTAAACACGCCTGCTAGGTCACTGAAAGGCATTCTTATTTTGTTTGTTGAACCAGGAAGTCCATATCAACGAGATTCAGAAAAATTCTATAATCCGAAAATTACACATTTATCCTGCACTATCGAAGGTCGACCAAACCAAGTTTTTGCGTCCGGAATGCAGGGATATCAGCACTATGATGAGATCACAAAGTATTTTGCTGGTGGAAGGATCAGAGAAAAATCAGCAAACATAGCATGTAAAGATCTGCATCTGTATGACATAAGAATCGGTGAATACCTGACAGACAAGTATGCACTGTGGCTAGATCTGCGTTCTTCGGATGATGATTTCCTTCATGGCTCTGGCCGTACTATCGAAAACGGCAGTGACGGGATTACAATTCAAATACAGAAAAAGACTGAAAAAGCCGAAGCAATAAATATATATTTGTATCTGATTTATGATGTGCAGTTAAACATTTCTGAGAGCAGGCTAAGTAGTCACATATATTAAAAAGTATTCACTTAGCTTTTGAGTTGTTTTGGTTTTAATCCTTCACAGCCCATTTTGAATCAGAAATGCACCAAATCACAATAAAATCTGAATGTGTTAGAGGGCACGTCACGCTTGTGCTCTTAAACTCAGACTCTAAACTGAAAATAAAAGGCCATTGTACAGGGTAGTCCTCACTGAGAATAAACAGGAAACCATTTCACTACCAATTTCAACCTTCCTGGTTATGAAAGGGATGCATAAACTCACTCACCCACACAGAGCATGTGATATATAATGACTACGCGAAAGCTTGAGCATAAAAGGCCTATTGTTCACTGCCCGGTAAAAGGAAATAAACGCACGCAATCAGATCCGGTTTCAAATTAATCACTCACATCCAATTTTCTCCTCGCGTGAGTTGGTGATCTAAAAACACTCGTAAAATAGAGTGGGTGTATAGTAACTTTGAATAACTGAGGTCTCTCGCTGAGAGTAGAGTTGTGGGTTTTGTCTTTTATTTTTAATGCTTCCCAGTCACGATGTGCTGATGAGTGTAGTGAAAACTTTTTCTCCACACAGACGTCGAAAGAAAAATTCTCCACACAAACTCCTCACTTGGCGAGTTTTATTTTATTTAGGAAAGACTTGGTGCCCCATATTTGGAAGAAAACCTATATTTAAGGTTTGCCTTACATTAAAAATCTGACCTAGTGGTTTAGTGACATAAATTTGAAGCGTTGACACAGAACGGAATAATTTGGCCTAATATGTGTGTGTGTGCCTGTGTGTGTGGGGGTTGGGGTGGTGTGAGGGGCTTTGTAGGGTGGTGGGTATGTATGTGTGTGTGTGCGTGGTTGGTGGGGGGTGTGGGGGGGTATGTGTGTGTGTGCAAGGTTGGTGGGGGGGGGGTGTGGGGGTAGGGGGGTGGGTGGCGTGTACAGGATGTAGCCGCTATTTCTCAGGAACGCTAACAGTGACAGCATTGATATTTTAACTAGCCATTGTTTCCAAGGGGCAAGGTTGGTGGGGGGTGGGGTGTGGGGGTAGGGGGGTGGGTGGCGTGTACAGGATGTAGCCGCTATTTCTCAGTAACGCCAACAGTGACAGCATTGATATTTTAACTAGCCTTTGTTTCCAAGGGGCCGGGTGGCCTGACTGGGCAGATAAAGCTGTTGAAGGTATTTGGTCAAGTGTGTTTGTTTATTTACGGAAAGGATCAAATAAATCAATTGATTCTTAAATGGGTGCCCTTGAAATCTCCTATTTACATCTCTCTCATGTATACATTTCCAACAAGTCAAGGGTCCTTAGCTCTCGTGTTCCTCAAGTGGCGATTAGCGACCACTATCCTGTGTGCTATAGTTGGGCTCTGAAGGTGGACAATCCATGCCGTAAAAACCAGCATACCACTATGCATTACAGGTCGTTTAAACACTTCAATCGGGACGCGTTTCTCGCCGATTTGAGCGGAATCTCTTTTCAGTCAGTTTATAATTATGATATTCCTGAAGAAGCGTTGGCCGAATGGTACAGATTGTTCCTTAGTGTACTTGACAAGCATGCCTACGTGAGAAGATAGTCAAACAAGCACAGTTACCTCAGTGGTTAAGTAAGGACATTAAAGACGCCTTGGCTCTCCGAAATGAACTGAAGCGGAACAAAGATCATGCTGCTTTCCGCAAGCAGCGCAACCGCGTAAAGTACCTGGTGCTCAAGGCCCAGAAAAAAACACTTCCAGCGCTTGATGGATAATAAAACTGATACCGTATCTGTCTGGCGAGCCCTCAGTGCCTTTACTAAATCACGTCAAACAACACCATCTACTTCTGCACCTGCTGATATTTTTAATCAACATTTCCTGTCTGCTGCCGACTCACTTTTGAATAAAAGTACTAATAACCTAAACAAGCCGACTATTTCTGTAAAACTAAAAAAACTTTTGCGACAAGAGACTGGCGCCAAACGATTTTTTTTGGTATTCCGGACATAAATGTTTTTGACGTATGCAAGTCTATTAGTCAGCTGAAAAATAAACGCTCCCTTGATCATGACGGCATTAATAGTTTCTTTTTAAAACTGTCTGTACCCTATGTGGTTGAATCTTTAACATTTATCTACAATCTTATAATCCAACAAGGTACTTTCCCAAGAAGCTGGAAAATACCTAAAGTCATTCCGTTGCCTAAAACTAAAAACCTCACTGACCCAAACAAATTGAGGCCAATTTCACTTTTATCAGCTTTGTCAAAGCCGATAGAAAAACATGTCCACAGGCACCTGAGTCACTTCCTGGAGACACATAACTTGATTTATCCGTTACGGTCAGGCTTCAGACCCCGCCACTCTTGTCACACGGCTCTGTCTCATCTGACCAATACCTGGCTAACTTCAATAAACAATGCTGATATGACCGCTGCAGAATTTTTAGATTTTTCTAAAGCTTTTGGCTTAGTCAACCATGAACTGTTGCTACAGAAGCTGTTGGCATACCACATAGACACAGATTCCTCTGCCTTCTTTAAATCGTATCTAAGCAATAGATCTCAGTATGTTTTTGTCAATGGTAAGCGTTCCTCAGAAAGTGTTATTAAGCATGGAGTGCCCCAGGGGACTATTTTAGGCCCTCTCTTGTTTTTAATCTTTATTAATGACTTGCCTTTGTGTATCTCACAATCAAATGTGCGATGCAATTCGTTTGCAGACGACGCTACTCTCAAGGTGTCGTCGGCGAAAATATCTACAATTAATTCTTCTTTGCAACATAGTCTATTAGATGTCTCAAATTGGTGCCAAGACAAATACATGATACCTAACCCATCTAAAACAGAGTGCATGTTAATCACTACACGTCAAAAGTACCAGCTAAACCCACCACCAGTTAGCCTTTCCCTTAACTGTGAGCCGATTAAACAAGTTAAGGAGCGCCGGCTGTTTGGCGTCATTCTAGACGATCAATTGTCATGGTAAATAGTGTGTGCAAAATTGTGTCCAGAAATCTATTTCTCCATTCAAAACTTATTTACTTTACGAATTCACCAACTAGAAAACTCTTCTATAGCGCTCACATCCAGTCCCACATTGACTACGCATCTACAGTCTGGGACGGGTGTAGTGATGCGTGCTTAAAGAGGCTTAATTCCCTCCACTGGAGGGCAGCCAAGCTAATCCTTCCTAATAGCAGGGACAGCACTGACGAGCGACTCAGGGCCCTTGACATGCTTCCGTTGCGTAACCTCTTTCTGTTCAATAAGGACGTGTAAATGTTTAAAATCCGCATATCCAAAACCCCGCGGTACGTCTCGGATTTGTTTAAGTATGCTAACACACCTTACAAGACATCAAGGAACAAACTGTCACTACCTAGGCCACGACTTGATATATTCAAAACTAGTCTGTCTTACTAAGGGGCCAAACTTTTGAACTCATTTCCGGCCAATATTACCGAGGCATCTTCATTGTCCACCTTCAAGGCAAGACTATTCCGGCACTCAATTGAGCCGACGAACAAAGCGCACGCGACTACTGCGTTCTGATTAATGACTGTTATCACATATGTAAGTGTATGGGCGCGTGTGTATGTGTGTGCGTGCATGTGTGCGGAACAGTGTGTTTTGTGCATGTTTGTCTATGTTGGTGTGTGCGTGCGTGCGTGCGTGCGTGCGTGCGTGTGTGTGTGTGTGTGTGTGTTCTTGCGTACATGTATGTGTGTGTTTGTTAGTCAGCAGGAAGTAAAACTTCTAGATAATCTTGACGTTTATGCTTCCAGTTTTTCGTTCAATGTACCAGATGTAGTCTTAAGAGCATGCAATGTATATGTATGTGTCTATTATGTAGTTGTAACGCATGCAGACTTGCCCACAGTCGCACGTACAGACTCTCACGCAACAGACGCATACACCGCCACTGACTCAGACGGGCGCATTCATGCGGTATAAACTCAACACACGGGCTCCCTTTTTAAAGTAACTTTTATACAATATAAAAATAAAGAAACACTTAAATGATTATCGAACTATACACACTTCCCCACAACCAGCATCCACATCACATAACACACTATCTCGGCCAGGCTAGGCATTAGTTTCTCACCGTCTCCAACCTGTTTGATGTTATCGCCTGGTTACGTTGGTCCTTCTCACGTCTAGGCGTGCAAATCCGTTGTACGCTCTTCGAGTCGTTGTGTCTCTTGTATCACGGACGTCCTCGTTACACGTACCGTAGCGCAGTTCTCGCTGTGACTCGGGTATCTCGGTCCCGATCGCTTCACTCCCTGAGTGAAGAGCTGGAGGGATGACCTCACGTTAGGTCCCGGGTGACTGACGTCTCGGCGTCCGTCGCCCCACTCTTTACAAGCACTCTAAACAACAACAAGGATCCAAAACGTAACACTTGCTAAACACACAACATATTGGATGACATGAGAAACATTACGTAACCTGGCCGATACAAATAACTCACACGTTCATTCACACACACACGTGCTTCATAACCCGAACTACTTTCATAACACCCCCATCTCTCTGTCACTATCTTGAAACAGACTATAACCTAACACTCTCACTATACACTACACTGGAAAAGACTATGCTTAACCAGCCGCGTACTACCTTCATAGCGACTTAGGCATACACACCTCATATTCCTTTAGTTATCTATCTCGGCAAATAACTGTATACGAAAACACCGGTTACCTCACTGAATTCCAAAGTTAACTGAACCAAACCGGTCAACACTATACAACCAAATTACTTTTACCAACGCATACCATCCTTAAAGCAAATAACCATCAATAATACATATATAGAAACATACCTGAATTCTAGGTTTCAGAGTCTTGGAATATGGGCTAGGTATCTCAAACACATCTGTTTCCTCCAACAAGAAAGCCCGTACTAACGTATTACTGCTCTGACAGACTAAACTTCTGCCTACAACTCACTAAACTCCCCGTATTAACCGTGTCTTAAAGGTTTCACGTGGGAAACGGGCCTCACGGACTATCGGCACAAAACAAACCGTTAACAAAACCCGCACCGTATTAACCCTACTGTGTGAACACTATGCACGAACATAGAGTTTCATCACAGTAGTTGTATTTCATGTACCGTGTGTAATGCATATTAGCCAGACGTGGGTCGGGATTGTACTTCGTCTATCGCGGGCGTTGGTTGAAGGCCCCGGACATACATCACGATACCACGTTTGTCCGGGCATTTAATTCAATGTTTGAGCCGTAGCGGGGTCTGACCTAACTCTGATTTACGTACTTCCGTGTGTGTGCGACTTTGCGTCAGTGCGTGCGTGCGTGGAGTATGTGTGTGTGTGTGTGTGCAAGCGCGTGCCGGCGTGTTTGTGTGTGTGTGTGTGTGTGTGTGTGTTAGTGTGTGTGTGTGTGTGTGTGTGTGTGTTTGTGTGTGCGTGTGTGTTTTCATGTAGTTTGTAGCAAGAACAAGAATTAAAAAAAGGTCTGCGTAAATATTCTTTTATCCTTGGAAAATACAATAAAGTTTCAAGTTTCTATGTCACCATAAACTCATGTAGAAGGTTTTATAAAATGCACAAGCCACTGTCATCTACTGCGACGTGAAAGAGTTCAGACCTCCCGCCATTTTGTCCACAAGAAATTGATTGATTGTACATTGCTTAACGTCCCGACAGCAACAAGACTTTCTCAGGACGTGCCTGCACTGCTTGTGAAAAAAAAAAAAAAAAACTAAACAGAAAATTAAATGTATGTCGCCAGCCGGTCCAATACGTTAAATAAACCTACAACATGGGGCCTAAATAAAGCCAAGACCATTTAGCAACACACATCCAAGATCAAGAGCTACAGGCAGCGCAGACAGTAGGGAGAGTTTTAAAAAGCCAAATACAGGTGAATGGACCAAGGGTAGACAGAAACACATGCCCCAGAATAGAGAGAAAAACCCACCCTGTGGGGCTGACTAGGGTGACCCTGGGAACTAAAAAGTAGTTAACCCCACCCAAATCCCCCAAGGCAGACCCGGGTGGGGACCCACAAGAAATTGAAGAAGTTGGGTGGATAAATAGATTCCACGTCATTAGCATATATGATGGTAACAAGAAAACATTTACGTCACTCGACAGCGCTGAATATTCTTGTTCATAATTCCTTTGACGCCTCATTCATGCAGTACATATGAAAATATTGTACTCCTTGGAAAGGCTCTTTACGGGGGGGGGGGGGGGGGGGGGGGGAAGAAAAATACTAAGTAGTTCTGCACCACCACATAATACTTTCACGAAGACAAATCTGCGGCGGAGATAAAAGCATCACGTGTTCAAAAATGGAGATTTTTGTCCCGGTCTAACGACGAAAACAAGCAACGGATCCGCTCCGATTCTAGTGTGCGCCATGATATCTGAAGGGAACTTAGGCGTCTGGAAGTATCTTATGCGCCACCATCAAATCATCCGGAAAGTTAATGTGCCACTGATTTTCAGCTGTTGGATTCGGAGCCTCGGTTCTAGAGCCCCCCAAAATAACTGAGGCCCCGGCCGGGGTTAGGGCTCATGAGGATCTATGTCTCTTGCAGTTGGGATCGTGTTCGCTTTTTCTCGACATTGAAGGGGTTTATTCTTCCCTGTTATTATTTTGTTCGTCGCTTTTCTCGTTCAGCTACGTCATCCCGGAAACCTACGTCAAGTTACACCACTACCGGGGCTGCAAGCCTTACAATGGGGGCTCAGACTGTTCCATCCTTGACAGGACCCCCGCCCTTGACCTTCTCCGTTTCCAACCCGAGTGGGAGGAGGCGATGGAGCAGAGGAAATCTCAATAATGAATTTGATTTTCATAAATATTGGCTTGGTGCCATTAGATGCCAAGCTAATCTGGCACTACCCTTGAATTAACATGGTCGACCCATCTCTCGTGACCTATAGCCGTTAGGTGGCATATCGAAACTTTGGGAAGTGTGGCCTTGGGGTTAAATGAGTTAATTCAAAACCAAAGAATCCCAGCCGTCCAAGGAACATGGACTCCAAGCGGTATCAGCAAGAGGCATTCATACTCATAAGCTCCAGCTACTGCGGGGGCTCATGAGGATCTATAGCTCTTGCAGTTGGGCCGTGCTCACTGCTTCTCGGCAGTGAACGGGTTTAACTACGCTAAGTGTTATATTCTTATTCTTATTTCGAAATTTTCGATCACAGCATGATCACAGTAAACCGAGAATAAGGTGGGCTTATCTCATTATTTCATCATGGGCAGACATCATGGGCAGGCAGAAAATTCTTTCATTTTCATTGATTTTACTGTCGCTGCTGATGCTACGGATGGCCTTGCATTCCTAGTTCTTTTCATTTACTTGTTTTGTGCAATAAGGTACAAAGGCCGCCCTCTTGTCGTTGGTGGTCATATCCTGTTGTGACAGTTCAAGGTTCATCTCAGAATGTATCAGTCAGAACGAGCGAATATCTTGATGTTTTGTTCTTCTAAAGCAACGGGTACTATGTTATAGAAAAATAAAAATAAACATTTCCGGGGACAAGAGTTTTGTTATTGGATCTCTCTCTCTCTCTCTCTCTCTCTCTCTCTCTCTCTCTCTCTCTCACTCTCTCTCTCTCTCTCTTTGTCAGTGTGTGTGTGTGTGTGTGTGTGTGTGTGTGCGTGTGTGTGTGTGCGTGTGTGTGTGTGTGTTTCGGTGTGTGTGTGTATGTGTGTGTGTGTGTGTGTGTGTGTGTGTGTGTTTGTGTGTGTGTTTGTGTGTGTGTGTTTCGGTGTGACTGGCTGTATGTATTCTTGTTGCAAATCATGAACTTAACATTCCATTGGAAAGAAACACATTAGGAAACACGTCATTGTACCTTTTCAACATTGTTTTGTACAAAGAAAAATGATTCGTTGCAGAAAGAGAGAGAGAGAGAGAGAGAGAGAGAGAGAGAGAGAGAGAGAGAGAGAGAGAGAGAGAGAGAGAGAGAGAGAGAGAGAGAGAGAGATGATGATGATGATGACGACGGTGAAACGTTTTTATTCAGGAGAAAACGTTTTAGGCATAGTAATGCCTATCTTCCAAACTACACGTATAAAAATACATCAGATGATAGATCAAAAGATAAAACATATATAAGTAAAAAGACCCCCCCCCCCCACCATCAGAAAAATAATAATAATAATAGAAAAAATAATAAAATAAAATACAAAAAGAATTAAAACAATATATATACTGGTATGAACCTGACATGTTAATGCAGACAGTCGAACTATTACATAATCTGCAGCAATCTGCTGTGCTGGAGCAACATACTAAGCAGAAAGATAGAAGAGAGAGAGAGAGAGAGAGAGGAGAGAGAGAGAGAGAGAGCGTGCGAGAGAGAGAATTACGTCATATTTAGAGTATTGCGTCAATGTCTGCGTGGTGACGGAGTTGGTTCTTTTACGTCACCGTCACTGTCTGACTTTCTTCAAAAGTCAAGGTTTAATACTGTTTTAATTTATTTCTGAAAAAATTTTTTTTTTTACTGAATAAGTTGAAAAAATAAAAAGCTGGCTAACGACCTCATCCAATGCCTTTCTCCAAACTAGCTATATCCAAAATTTCAAGTAAATATGACACAAATTACGGACTCCAATCTGGGTCAATCAACTTTCTATAAACTGTCTTTTATGTCTTCAAGGAGACATTCAGTTACAAAATGCTCGGAGGCTCTCTTAGCCAATCCTTATATAATATTTCGCCAAGTTTTAAGCTTGTGCGTACATCAATATCTGAGATTCTCGTGTTTACATAAATACGCACACACATACGCACATATGGATCTTCGCGCCAAATGTACGTTCAGCAGCGAGTTTGGCATAACTAGACATGCCGTAATTTTTATCTTGTTACTTCAGTTGTCAGAGGATTAGGCCTGCCCGTCTTTGACATCATGTTTATGCTATTAAATTCGCCCCACCGCGACCGGTCCTAAAAATTCCCTTTTATAAATAGAAGGGACTTAATAATAGCACGAGCAGCGAAATAACGTCACTTCAAGCTTCACGTCATGGTATCATTAGTCCCACGACGCCGTGTTCATAGTGATGATTCTATGTTATTCGTCACTCATCGCAGTACTAACATTTGACGTATTAGAGGATCAAAGGTTGCAATTTTCTCGCTGATTTACACACCTAGGGCTTACAGGTTACAATTTGATCTAATCCTTCCCCAGAGCCGGGACAAATAGCAGGCTTAAGCAAACACCTTTTATGAAAAATCATGCGGGTATTAACGAGAAGATAGTTTTTATCGTTAAAGAAATTATTTAAAGTTATGTTTGCTGTTTTTACAAATGACTCCGAAATAGTGGTGCAGAAAATTGTCTGATTTTCACACCTAGGGCATACAGGTCACAATTGACCTAAGCGTACCCGACAGCCGAGACAAACTATAGGCTTATGTAAATACCGTATATGAAATATCATGCGATTATTAATGAGAAGATTGTTGTTATTTTTCGTAAAACAAAAAGATTGAATTGTTTCAGATTAATTCCAAATAATTCGTGAAATTAATCCCCAAAAAGTGAATTTTTAAAAAAATCACTCAAAACGTTCTAGAGGCACAATGCTGGTTAACGAACTCACTAAATATCTCCATTTTATCTAGCTATTATGCAAAATATCTAGTAAAAGTAAAAACAATTACGGACTCCAGTGTGGATCAACTGGTTTTTCTGAAACGGCCATTTTCTTGCCAATGAGCATCTTAAAGTTATATTCCCCAGGATCAAGCTTCTCAACACAGTCAGAAAACTGTCTGCAACCCGGCTAACATTATGTGTATGGGTCCTTTGCGTACTATCTTAGAGCGTTATGTTGTAATTACAATGCCAAATGTGGAAATTCATCGTTTGGAGGGTGTATTGTTTTTGTATCCGATTCGCGGATTTTTTCCTCTGCATCGGCCTTGTTTTGAATTAAGATGCATATTTATGGGCGTACGTCACAAGGCAGAACCCGGCCGACTATAAATGTATCGCAATACTGCAGGTCACGAGGTCATCAGTGTGGTGTACACACGTGTCGGTGTACACGTGTACTGATGTTCTCCGGCATCCCTTTGACATAATTTTTCACGAGAAAGTAGAATAAACCTTCCATACTCGCTACTAAGCTGTCAAAATCAGAATGATCACAGTAAACCGAGAATAAGGTGGGCTTATCTCATTATTTCATCATGGGCAGACATCATGGGCAGGCAGAAAATTCTTTCATTTTCATTGATTTTACTGTCGCTGCTGATGCTACGGATGGCCTTGCATTCCTAGTTCTTTTCATTTACTTGTTTTGTGCAATAAGGTACAAAGGCCGCCCTCTTGTCGTTGGTGGTCATATCCTGTTGTGACAGTTCAAGGTTCATCTCAGAATGTATCAGTCAGAACGAGCGAATATCTTGATGTTTTGTTCCGCTCGACCTGCTAGTATTTTACTAGTAACGATCGTGCGTGCAGTAGTGCACCGAGGGCTTGCAAAGGGAATCCACGGTGCCTAGTTTGACCTGTGATCCTTTACCCCTCAGAAACACACACCGTCTTCCATCATTGAACCAGAACATTGCTATTTATACCCACTTTCTGCACTGCAGTCAATTTCACATCTCACACATCGAAGTCTACGTAACTGAAAGCATCATTGGAAACGACAAATGCACATTCAAAGCAGAAACACTACCTCTCTGAATCGAGTGAATGAGAGCCCCCACAGACAAAAACACGTTACGACCAGAGATGTGTGACTTTGGCACATACCGTAGTTTTCAGATCTCTGCAGCATTAAATTTGATAACTAGCTCGTAACTATATGATAAAACAGGTTTAAAATCTTACGAAATCAGTAAGAGATAAATTCTACTGAAGATCATAAATTCTGAAAATCACTAGCGCTCGCGGAACTATAGGAAGATCGACAAAGACCGTAGAGTATTTACTGATTCAGCAGGAAAGCGACAAATTCCGGGTGGGCGGTCAAGCCAAGCTCTTGCTCTAAGCGTTGCCACATGTCCATATTCCCTTGACTGATGTCAATTCTACTTAGGGGTAATTTGTCTCTCTTCCTCTTTTTTCTCTTCAATTCCGAGTCTGTCATTGGCGCGAGTCGATGATACTTTCTTTTTTTTTTCTTCGCTGGTTCATCCGCCATCTTGTCTCTGATTGGTTATAACTATGCAGATGACCTAAGATCGTATAGAATAGTTATGACGTCGCCTATCAGAAGCAATCCGGCTTTTCATGTATCCGTCAAAAGATTCCCGTGGGCCTCTTTGCGCTTTGAAGGGACGAAAGAAAGCATTTGGTGGGACAATAGGGTGGTCACTGTCTAAGGGGGTATGTCTAACTGAATCCAAGTAAAAGCTTCAGTTTTGCGAACTAAGGCCTTAAAAATGTTCGGGCGTGCCAATTTAATCAAAATATTAAAAATACTCCCCGCGATTATTCTTTTAGGGACAATATCATACAATTTCAAGCTTGTCCATCCTCAAACGCAGGCTCTAGTCGCTCTCTCTCTCTCTCTCTCTCTCTCTCTCTCTCTCACACACACACACACACACACACACACACACACACACACACACACACACACACACACACACACACACACACACACACACACACACGGAGACAAAAGCCTCAGAGTGGGTTACCTACCATTTTATGTGAAAATGGGTTCCCATATTTCTATTTATTCTAGGGCTCTGGAGTTGAACTTGATGCGAATGTCTAGAACTCACCTTAAAACTAAGCTCTACAATGTAAAATAAAATAGACATTTTCTAGAAACAGAGCCACTGGATGGAGAAAAAATGGGTTTGTACCAATAAAGTGGGTGCCTCTCAAACAAAAATGGCATTAATAATAATAATAATAACAATAATAATAATAATAATAATAATAATAATAATAATAATAATAATAATAATAATAATAATAATAATAATAATGTATATTTTAAGGCGCCTATACTTTCGATAGAAAAGCTCTAGGCGCCGTACAAATGACATACTAACATACACACACCTTGCATCCTACAGCACATATATATGCCCTAACATACACACTCACGCAACGAGATATACAAGGAAAATAAACTTAACAGGGTAAACACACCAACAAGAAATGCTCACACACACCAAAGATATACGTGTACCATACAACTAATAATGGATACACTAGGCAGCTCTCGCTGACAGCAACAACAAAAACAGAAATAAAATAATTATAACGGTGAATGCACGTTTAAAGGAATAAATTTGTCTTTAAAGACTGCCGGAAACTATTGGCTGGTTCAATATATCTGAGTGAAAATGGATGTTCTCTTCAAATCATTCATTTTAGCATGGACTATCTTACGAAAATTAGGCGTCTGTAATAAGGTAAAGTTCACGGAATATTTTATGCTTATTTTCCACATTTATTTAATTGTTGTCATTCTTTTTTCAACTTAATGTGTATTCCTTCTTTTTCCTGCATTAAAAATGTCAAGCACAATGACACAACACACAATGAACAAATACCTCATTAAACATACCTCTGGTTGATTTTATTATGATTGTTTGGCCGGTGGGGTTGTAGGGTGGGGGGGGGGTGGGGGGGGGGGGGGGTCCTTCACTTTTGGTTTTTTAGAGCTGCTGAATGCTCTCTTATGAATGAAAGATTTTCATTATCAGTGGAATCAGTAGGTCATTTCAGAGGCGCGCACCGAGTTGAGTTGCACTTCGAACCACTCACAAATACACATTTGGAGTGCACCAGATGGATCCAGTTGGCCAAGTCCCACATTCCACACTATAGGCCAGCTATGAGAAGCAATCGCGGCGTTTATGGCGAGGTACAAGGTTTAAAACTAAGAAACTGTTGTTTTTAGAAGTGTGTTGGGCAAAAGTTTTTATTAAAACTTTTTTAAAATCTCTTTTAACTCAACATTTTTAATGTTAAAAGTGTTTTAATTTACAACGTGTAACTGTTGTGCATCTAAGCCAAGGTACAGTGCTGGATATTTTTCCCATTGTCGCCTTCTCTCTTCGCTCAGCACTCGACTTTCCAGTCCTTCCCTCAAACAGGCAGCATTCACACAAACAATACTTTACTATTACACCTTTTGGCAACATTAGGTTTCTTTCTCTGACCTAGCATGACATCCGAAAATGGCCCATCCAAGCCTGCACTCTTTCCACTGCAGCAGACGACGCGTGTAACGACGCTAACTGTGTGACGTCATTTGCATTCAATGAATTTGTGCATACAATCCAAGAGGAGATGCAGCCAAAACGAAAGCATTCATAACACCAACAAACCTACAAACAAAGCAACAGGTTGAACCAAACGGTCGGGCAGGACACAAGACAACAGCAGATTTCCCCGAAGTGCACGTCCTATCTCACACTTGCTCACTCATACGATCACTTCACTCCATAGCAAGTTGCTGGCGCACATATACTGACATTGCCAAAGAATCTTGACTTTAGCCACTAGACATCACTCCCACCACATCATCCCGGAACCACAACACAACTCAACAATTTTTCACAAAACAACCACACCCTCACAAACCCTATTTTGCAGAAACATGAACAATTTACTCCCTCACACAACTAAAAGACCACCCCCCCCCCTTTCCCCCCTCTCTTTCGTATCTCTCCGTCTCACTTCGGCACACCCATGCAGTCGACCAATCAGGTATGGATGGTAACGAAAGTTACCATGGTTTTGTGTGCACGCACACACGCACACACTCACACACTGCTGGGACAAGTTCAGTACACACTGGCTGAGTGTGTTCTAAGCTCAAATGTGCGTGTAAAACGCCCAAAACGGGAAGAACTGATTTTTAATTTTTTAATAACTTTTTACCACAAGATAATGCAGAAACAACCCTCAGAAAAAATGGGTGTCTGACTTGGGCACCCAGAATTTTACACACACCCATTTTCCATAAGGATGGTAAAGATAGTCACCCATTTTAATGGTTTTGTGCGCGCACACACACATACACACACACACACACACACGCACGCACGCACGCACGCACACACACACACACAAACACACACACACACACACACACACACACACACACACACACACACACACACACACATACACACACACACACACACACACACGCGGCGCTTTGGCGCAAAAAAAGACGTTCTCTAGCAAGGTTTGTGTAGCTAGACGTGACGTCATTTTTATCTTGTTACTTCTTTGCCAGAATTCGGGTCCCGCACGCCCAGCCTATCGTGTGCTTTCTCCGGGATGCGCTCCGACCAGCCCCATTTCAAAGTCTACGGTATTTTCAATACGGTAGACAACAAGATGGGATGAATCATAATTCACAAAGTCTCTTCTATATAAACGCATAACCAACAAAGTTCATTTTATATGCGAGCTGTCCTCCCTGTGAAGAGTCTCTACCTGTTGTCTTTGTCTTTGTGATGAAACTTTATGCTCATGCATAATGTTCACACAGTAGGGTAAATACGGTACAGTAGTTGTTAGCGGTTTGTTTTGTGCCGATAGTCCGGGTGGCACGAGACCCCCATGAAATCTTTAAGACATGGTTAATACGGGAAGTTTTAGTGAGTTGTAGGCGAGGGCTCGGTCTGGCAGAGCTGTAGAAACGTTAGTGCGGGCTTTACTGTCAGAGGGTACAGACGTGTGTGAGATACCTTAGCCCATATTCCAAGACTCTGAAACCTAGAATTCAGGTATGTTTCTAATTATGTATTATTGATAGTTGCTTAGTTAAAGACGGTATGCGTTGGTAAGAGTAATTTGGTTGTATAGCGTTGTCTGGGTTGGTTCAGTTATGTTGGTTTGGAATTCAGTGAAATAACCGGTGTTTTCGTATTCAGTTATTTACCGAGATGGATAACTAAACGAATGTGAGGGGTGTATGTCTAAGTCGTTATGAAGATAGTACGTGGTTGGTTAAGCATAGTCTTTTCTAGGATATAGAATAGTGTACGGCGAGAGTGTTAGGTTATAGTCTGTTTCAAGGTAGTGACAGAGATATGGGGGGTGTTACGAAAGTAGTTCGGGTTATGAAGCACGTGTGTGTGTGAATGAACGTGTGAGTTATTTGTATCAGCCAGGTTACGTAATGTTTCTCATATGATCCAATATGTGTGTGTTTAGCAAGTGTTACGTTTTAGGACTTTATTGTGTTCAGAGTGCTTGTCGGAGTTGGAGCGACGGACACCGAGACGTCAGTCACCAGGGACCTAATGCGAGGTCATCTCTCCATCTCTTCACTCTGGGAGTGAGCGGCCGGTGCCAAGACACTTGGGTCACAGCGAAGATACAGTACGAGTAACGAGGACGTCCACGATACAAGAGACAGGACGACTCCAGGAGCGTACGAGAAGGGACTTGCACGCCTAGACGTGAAAGGACTGAACGTAACCAGGCGAGAACACCAAACAGGTTGGAGTGTGAGAGACTAATACCTAGCCTGGCAGTGATATTGTGTGTATGTGGAAGTGGTGTATATAGTTGTGATAGTGTGTGAGCCTTCTTCTTTTATTGTTTATCGTGTATAAAAGTTACGTTAGAAAGGGAGCCCGCGTGTTGAGTTTTACCGCATGAATGCGCCCGTCTGAGTCAGTGGCGGTGTATGCGTCTGTTGTGCGAGAGTCTGTGCGTACGACTGGGGCAGTCTGCGTGCGTTACAGTCTTTGACCTGATTCTGATGTTGAAATATATCCTATTGAAAAAGCCTAGCAGATTTGGCAATGTGCCAGCGAGTTCGATCTATAATGGGCACAGTGCATACGCGTCATTGGTTTGGAAAACGTTATTTGTCATCACGATATTTTAGTTTTTACGTAATTTTATATTTTACGTCATATGAGTTTAACTTCAGAAACTTTTAAGTAAGTAGAAAAAAGCACTGTCAAGGTACAGACTTGTGCATTATCGACCAATGATCATAGATCTACTTTGATCAAAGCACAAGAAAAGAAAAGAAAAGAAAAAAGATCGGATGAACTATAACCCACAAAGTCCCTTCTATATGAGACCTGTCTTCGCTGTCAAGGGTCTCTACCTTTTGTCTTTGACTTGATTGTGATGATGAAATATCTCCTTCTGAAAAAGCCTCGCAGATGTGCCAATTCGTCATAGTGAACTCTAGAAGGGGCGCGCAGTGCATACACGTCATTGTTTTGTCAAACGTCATGTAGTAAAGCTGTTGCCGCTAGGGTTTCATGTGAAAGAAAAACAGAAGATAGTGGTAGAAAACCCCTTAAATTTGAAACAAGGAACGACGTTTCGGATCAAAGATCCTTCTTCAGGTGACATGGAAACAAACGCAGAACAGAAAAGAACAGGATAAAAAGAAAAGACGTCATCCTGTATAGAGAGAATTTAGAATGACGTAAAAAACACCCAAAAAAAAAAAAAAAAAAACCACCCACATAATGACGCAAATACACATGCACAAAACACAAGTTTTGTGCTACGTGTTTTGTGCATGTCTATTTGCGTCATTATGTGTGTGTGTGTGTGTGTGTGTGTGTGTGTGTTTTGTTGTTGTTTTTTTCCGTCATTCTAAATTCTTTCAGGATGACGTCTTTTCTTTATATCGTGTTCTTTTCTGTTCTACGTTTGTTTCCATGTCACCTGAAGAAGGATCTTTGATCCGATACGTCGTTCCTTGTTTCTATTTTAAAGAGTTTTCTTCCACTATCTTTTTTTTGGTCATTTGTCATGACGTATTTTTGTATTTGTTTTTACGTAATTTTATATTTAACGTGATATGAGATTCGCTTTCGCTTCAAAACTTGGGAAAATGGTGACAAAACTAAAATTTCACCTTACAATTTCAGTCTTGCTATAATTTGTGTGAAATCAGGTTGATTTTACCTAGCTACATGCTATACTAAGTACACCTGCATGCTCTTCTGCAAGCGCGTCGATGTGTGTGTATGCGTGTGCGTGTGCGTATGCGTGCGTGCATACGCGCGCTGCCGCAAACATCCTCAAGAGGCATAGATGTTCATGCGCACTCCGGGCACTTGAGGATCTGTGCCTCTTGGAGATGCGCGCATGTGTCATTGGTTTATCAAACGTCATTTGTCATGACGTATTTTTTGTTTTTACGTAATTTTATATTCAACGTGATATGAGTTTCGCTTTCCCTTCAAGACTTGCGAAAATGGTGACAAAACTAGAATTTCCCGGTAACATTTCAGTGTTGCTATAATTTTTGTGAAATCAGGTTGATTTTACCTAGCTACATGCTGTACCAAGTACACCTGCATGCTCTTCTGAAAGTGCGTCGTTGCGTGTGTATGAGTGTGCGTGTGGGTGTGCGTGAGTGCATGCGCGCGCTCCAAACATCCTTAAGAGGCATAGATGTTCATGCGCCCTCCGGGCACATGAGGATCTATGCCTCTTGGAGATGCGCGCATATGTGAGAGAAAGAGCGAGCGAGCGAGAGAGAGAGAGAATTACGTCATATTTAGGGTATCAGTGTCTGCGTGGTGACGGAGTTGCTTCTTTTACGTCACCGGCACTGTCTGACTTTCTCTAGAAGTGAAGGTTTTTTTTTAAAAAAACTGTTTTAATTCTTTTCTGAAAAGAATTAACTTTTACTTACTAAAGAAGTTGAAAGGATACAAAGCTGGCTAACGAACTCATCCAATGTCTTTATCCAAACTAGCTATATGCAAAAGTTCAAGTAAATATGACAACAATTACGGACTCTAATCTGGGTCAACCGACTTCATATAAACTGTTGTTAATGTCTTCAATGAGACATTTAATTACAATATGCTCGGAGGCTCTCTTAGCCACCCACTTAAGAAAGTATTTCGCCAAGTTTCAAGCTTGTGTGTACAGAAATATCGGAGATTCTCTTGTTCACAGACATACGCACACACATAATGGGTAGACCATCGAAACCGATGATGCCGTCATTGTGCATGTCTTCTATTTGTGGGTGCGGGTGTGGCTGGCCAAGCCAATCCTGGAGCCACACCTGCGAGGGCAATGGGGGCACTGGAACGTAGCTGTAGGGAGAGTCGACGCTGTCTTTCTGCGGGCTCTGGCATTGGTGATCTGTTCTCGCCGATTTTGTTCAAAGAGCGTGCAGGCTTTCCTGGTGGCGGCACGCCAGCCAGATCTGTCTTGTGCTTGTGCTTCAAGTTCCTTTACCGGGAAGACGCAGTACTTGAGGCTGTCTTTTATGCAGTCTTTGAAGCGTTTCTTTGGCCGTCCTTGCTTCCTGTGGCCTTTTGAGAGTGCACCATACAGGAGTTGGCGTGGCATACGAGAATCATCCATGCGTATCACATGACCTGTCCAGCGAAGTTGTGTCTTTAGGATCAAGAAGTACCCAACGGAGAAAGAAACACGCTTAGAAAAGACGGGTACAACACAATTTATTAATATTTCGGGTAAATACCCTTTGTCAAAATAGACAAACAAACAGAGAGATTAGCCGCTACTTATCTTCATTGGCAGAAGGAATGTGGCAACTCTTTAGGATCAACTCTTTAGGATCAAGGCTTCAACACTCACTAAGCCAGCATTGTCCAGGACTTCCTGGTTTGTCACCTTGTCTTGCCATTTGATGCCCATGAGTGAGCGCAGGGAGCTCATGTGGATCGTTCAAGCTGCTTGATGTGCTTTCGGTACAGCAGGGCTTGGCTGGCTTTGCTGATGCGAGCTGTGATTTTATTGTCGATAGTACCGTCAGAAGAGATGATGCTCCCCAGGTATCTGAACTGGTCGACAGTCTTCAGCTCGGTGCCTTCGATATACATTTTGGGTGGGTGGGTGGGGGCTCGTGCCTGGGGCTGGTTGGTGCAGGACCTCGGTCTTGCTGAGACTGATGATGAGGCCAAACAGTCGAGAGGCTTCCGAGAACCTGTTGACGATAGTCTGGAGCTCAGACTCTGTTTTCGCCATCAGCGCACAGTCATCGGCAAACAGCGCCTCAAGGATCAGTTTCTCGATGGTCTTGGTCCTGGCGTTCAGTCGACGGAGGTCAAAGAGAGAGCCGTCTAGTCTGTACTTCAGGTACACTCCCTTCTCAAGGTCGCGTACTGCATGAGTCAGGACACACGTGAAGAACAGGTTGAACATCACGGGGGCAAGAACACAACCTTGTTTCACACCATTGGAAATGTCGAAGGGTGTGGATGTGTCGCCGTTTGACTGGACAACTCCTACCATTCCATCATGGAAGAGGCGGATGATGTTGGTGAACTTCCTGGGTCAGCCGAGCTTTGCGAGGATGACCCAAAGTGCTTCTCTGTTAACGGTGTCGAATGCTTTAGTCAGATCTATGAAGACAGCGTAGAGGTCCATGTGCTGCTCAATGCATTTCTCCTGGACCTGTCTCACAGAGAAGTCCACGTCGACTGTGCTGCGGCCGGGTCTGAAGCCACACTGAGCCTCTGAGAGTGCTTCCTCAGATACAGAGCTGATCAGGCGGTCGAGGATGACTCTCGCGAGGATCTTGCCAGCAATGGACAAGAGTGAGATCCCTCGGTAATTGGCACAGTCTGCTTTGCTGCCCTTGTTCTTGAACAGGGAGACGATTGTAGCATCTCTAAATTCCTGTGGCATGTTCTCCTCTGCCCATATGCATGTCAGAATGTTGAGGAAGGCGTCATGGGTCTCAGGTCCAGCTGCTTTGAAGAGCTCTGCGGGGATGCCATCCATGCCTGCAGCCTTACCGGAGCTAGTCTGGCAGATCGCTTTCTTGACCTCATCCAGGGTAGGCGGGAGGTCAAGGTCATCCAATGTCGGCTTCTGGGGAATCATGTCCGGGGCCGCAGGGTCGACAGTGGAAGGCATGTTCAACAGATTTGAGAAGTGTTCTCTCCAGCGCTCAGTGATACTGCCTTTGTCCTTCAGCAAGGTGAAGCCGTCGGAGGAAAAGAGAGGGGTTGTGCTGGGTCTGGCTGGGCCATAGACAGCTTTCATAGCGCTGAAAAACTCTTGGAGTTGTTGGATTCAGCAAAGTGTTCAAGTTCTTTTGCCTTGCTGTCCCACCAGGTGTCCTGCATGTTGCGGAGCTCTCTCTGGGCTTTTCTCTGGAGGTGTTTGAAGCGGTCTTTCTTGGACAAGGAGTTGATGTCGTTCTGCCACTCGATACATATTACATACGCACATACATACGCACATACGGCGCTTCGCGCCAAATGTACGTTCAGCAGCGAGGTTAGCGTTACTAGACATGACGTAATTTTTATCTTGTTACTTCAGTTGTTAGAGGTTTAGCCTGCCCGCCTTTGACATCATGGACATGCTATTAAATTCGTCCCACCGCGACCCGTCCTAAAAAGTCCCTTCTATAAATAGAAGGGACTTTTAGAAAAAGGAAACAGGGGTGCGCTAAGTGACTGTAAGCAATGCATATAGAATCCCCCTCCCGCAGGGGGGCGTATCACATATCCACTGCATAATCGGCCCCTTGGTGCATGGGAATTTAGATCTAGGTCCCTCAAGTGGGGTCCAGATGTTTAGCCGGTGTGGACAGCTGTTGTTCAGCACATCTTCCGCGTAACTGGAGGAAGAGAAGGAACCTCTGCCTACCTGCAAAGAAGACCACATTTTACTGTGGTTTCTGCAGGGGCATACATTTTATGCCTCCACCTAGAGCCAAATTTCCATGCATCCTATGAGAGAACCTACTAAAAAGGGGGAAGGGGTTGCAGTCGAAATTGTAGTATCTCTAGAAAAACGGCTCCGTCCGCGATATCTTCAAGTCCGCCATCGTCCGTCCTCTCCTCAGAAAACACAACCTCGACCCAAACGAACTCAAGAACTATCGCCTAGTCTCCAAACTCTCTTTCATGTCCAAGCTTCTTGAGAAGGTTGTTCTCAACCAGCTCAACCTCCACCTCACCGACAACAACCTCCTCAGTCCATTCCAGTCTGCCTATCGCAAACATCACAGCACTGAAACAGCCCTTCTACATATCTTAAACGATCTGCTTCTCTCCACCGACTCGGGCAACATCTCCCGTCTTACACTACTCGATCTCTCTGCCGCCTTTGACACTATTGACCACTATATCCTCCTCCACCGACTCCACCACTCCTTCGGCATCACTGACTCTGCTCACTCCTGGTTTCTCTCCTACCTCTCCGACAGACAGTAGTCCGTCACCATCAACGGCGTCTCTTCCAACCCAGTCACGCTCTCCTGCGGAGTTCCACAGGGGTCCGTCCTGGGTCCGGTCCTTTTCACACTCTACACCTCTCCCCTGTCCAACATCATCTAGTCTCACCGCATACACCATCACCTCTACGCTGACGACTCACAACTGCTAGACAAAGGCAAACTCGACAACACTCAGTGACTACTGACTCGCACGGCTGACTGCTACGAAGACATGAAAAACTGGATGACAGCAAACAAGCTTAAACTGAACGACGACAAAACGGAAGCCATGCTGGTAGGCACTCGCCAGAAACTCTCCCAGCTCACTCCCTCTCTCCACCTTCAACTCGATAGCACCCCCATCTCCCTCTCTGACTCGGCCAAGAACCTCGGCGTCATCCTCGATTCCTCTCTGTCCATGACCAGCTTCGTCTCCGCCACGGCCCAGGCATGTTATTTCCACCTCCGCCGCATCAGTCAGATCAGAAAATACCTCACTACCGAAGCTGCCACCAAACTTGCTGTCTCTCGCATCTTATCTCGCATCGACTACTGCAACTCTCTCCTTTCCGGCCTCCCTCACTCCACCACTTTCACTCTCCAACGCGTCCAGAACAACGCTGCCCGCCTCGTCCTCAGAAAGGAAAAATCCGACCACATCACACCCCTGCTCAAACTCCTTCACTGGCTCCCCATCCCCCAACGCATCCAATACAAAATTCTGTCTTTCTGCTACAAATCCCTGAACAACTGCGCTCCTGCCTATCTCTCCAACTTACTTCACCCCTACACACCTTCCCGCTCCCTCCGCTCTGCCTCCGACCCTCTCCGCCTCCACATCCCTCGCACCAAACTCAACACTTTCGGCCCCCGCTCCTTCTCTGTGTACGGTCCATCCACCTGGAACACTCTCCCACTCTCTCTCCGTCAGAAACACTCTGTCTCCTCCTTCCAGTCCGCCCTCAAAACTCACCTCTTTCAACAGTTTTAGCACGATATCACCACACTCCCCACCGCAAGCTGACCGTCGTAATGTATTTCACTATTTTGTTGATTCGCGAGTCATTGTCTAAAGCGTGCGCATGCGTGCGCGAGTTGTGAGTGCGCGCTTAGAGTTATAATTATTATAAGATAAGCGCATTACAAATACCGTAATTATTATTATTTTAGTAATAAACGAGACTAAAGGAGTTAACTGCCAGTGCTTGTAATTTAGCAGAAACTACCGAGTAAGTAGGAAAAAGCACTGTCAGGGGAGAGAATAATGCATTATCGACCAATGATCATAGATCTACTTTGTTCAAAGCACAGAAAAAAAAAGATAGGAAAGAGGGGTGTGCTAAGTGAGTGGAAGCAATGCATATGGAAGCCTTCAACTTTTACCTTCCAGACGACCTGAGAAGCAATGATGACCAAACTAGAATTTCACGGTGCAATTTACAGCCTCAATAATATGCGTGAAGGGAGGTTGACTTTACCTAGATACATGACATCGATGTGTGTGCGTGTGTGCGCGCTAAATACGTCATCTAGAGTATTGCGTCGACGTCTTTGTGATGACGAAATTTATGCTTTTGTGACGTCACCGTCACTGTTTGAAACGTTAAACGTTTAGGGCCTAACGTCTTTTGTCCACCACGAAGGTGATTTCAAAGACGAGGCACCGAAATAGGGTCTAAACAAATTATGACCCAAGCTGGATTCGAACCCGCGACCTTTCGGTCGAGAGGCGAACGCTCTGCCACCAAGCCACCCAGCTCACCTGGTCACGGTATGACTTTCTCCAGAAGTCGATGATTTTTTTAATAACTTTTTTAAACATTTCTTCATAGAATTAACTTTTACTGAAAGAGTTGAAAAGATACACAGCTGGCTAACGAACTCATCCAATGTCTTTCTCCAATCAGGCTATATCCGAAACCGCAAGTTAATATATTTAAAATAACGGACTCTAATGTGGGTCAACTGACTTCTTATAAACGGTTATTTAAATCTTCAATGAGACATCCAGTTTTAAAATGCTCGGAGAGGCTCCTAGGAACCCTCAGAATGAAACACCTCCCCTAATTTCAAGCTTGTACGTACGCAAATTTCGGAGATTGTGTTGTTTACATACATACGCACACACACACACACACACACACACACACACACACACACACACACACGCACACACACACAAACAAAGCATCTTAATCAAAACATTTAAAAATAGTTCCCGAGATTATTCTTTTCGGTACAATATCGTACAATTTCCATCTTATCCGTCCTCAAACGCAGGCTCTAGTCGCTGACACACACACACACACACACACACACACACACACACACACACACACACACACACACACACACACGCACGCACGCACACGCACACACACACACACAATTGCAAAGGAGAATAATACTTGTGGAATGGTGAAGGAAAAATAATGAGATTCTGCTTTTTAATGTTTTGTTGCGGCTATTAGCTTTTTTCTACCTGTTAATTCAGAGGCTAATTCAGTGACTCCCATGCGTAAAATGCAAAGAAAGCCAGCAAAACAAAGAAAGAAACAAGCACAGAAAGGACAAGTGCAACACGATTTATTAAATTTTCATAATTTCAACACAGACAGAAATGGATCACATGTATACTGACGAGCGAAAGAAACGCGACAATTTTTGGAATCATCGGAAACACTATGATTTAAGAAATGTCGTTTTTCTTTTCTCCTCAGTATACTTACTTTTTAGCGGCATGAAGTTACTTCATGTGCAAAAAAAAAAAAAAAAAAAAGATACGTTTAGGTGGTTTGACATCGGAGCGCACGACGTTTCTCGCAAATATCTCCACAAAGAGCCACTTTTCTATACCAATCTTAGAACAAACGTCATTCACTGACAGTTGACGTAATAATTTATGATTTACTTTTAAGAAACTCAGTGTGTCAATTTTTCTGTACAGTCATAAGAAAATATAAATTGTTCTGTACAGTCATAAGAAAATATAAATTTCTTCATTGAATGATTTTACATCCCTATATATGCCCCAGATCTATTAAGCCCAGTAGAAAAAAGATCAATTTTCCCGTGAATTTGCCAGCGTTTAAACCTAAAATAGCGCAGGCATACATGAAGTATGTATGCTTGACCTCGATATTGAAATCTACCGGGGCTCTATTTAGTGTATTGAAAATGGCTTGCTCTTGTTTTTTCACTAAATCTTTACAACTGTACAGCAAAATCGACAAATCAGAGGATTTCAGTAAAAAATATGTCATATTAGGTCAATTGGACTAAATGATAATATGTATAGGCTGTTTGACATCAGAGCGCACAACGTTTTGCCCAAAACCTCCGCAAAGAAACACTTTTTTGTACCATTTGAAGAACAAATATTATTTGTTCTTCAAATGGTACAGAAAAGTGTTTCTTTGCGGAGGTTTTTGGCAAAAACGTTGTGCGCTCCGATGTCAAACGGCCTATACATATAATCCATGTACAAAGGCCGCAGTGCGGATCTCAGTCTACTCGTAATCTGAATGCTTTTTTAAAAAAAGTTCTTGTCGTTTTTTGTGTCACCACTTCGCGAAGAAACATAAATAAAACTGATTCAACGTATCTACAACTGGGGTCTGTCAACCAATTCACTGCCAGTAGACGCGACTTATGTTTGTGAAAACTTCGTGAAGTCAACGCCAAAGAGTCCGCCCCAGTCTTCCTACATTGATACATGGATAATCAAAAATGTTGTGATCAAGAGGCATAGATCCAGGAGGAACTATGTCTCTTTCACTTTTTTTCGTGATTACTTTTTCTCGGCAGTGAAAGGGTTAAAAGAAATGTTCCTGTCACGGCATCGGTACAACCCTTGGCTGGAACAGGTCCCAAAGCTTGGCCATCTTCCGATGGTTGCCGTACACGGACGTTCGGTACAGTATGTGGTCCATGATGAGAATCATGTCAGGCTCAACGTAATGGAAACTGATGGTCGCTTCGCTGCAGCACTCTGGACCCTGGAAACGATTTTTCAACTATATATTTATTTGGCAACGATATAAATGTATGTACCCACTCCATAAAGTTTTTCCTTCTTTGACACATATTGTTTAACAAGCAAATTAATATTCATGAGCTTGCTAGATATACTTTTCTTCCCCAAATCCCTTCCACGCTACGAAGACTCGATCTTGATGATTTTCTTGGATTTTCGAAACGGAAACGCAACAAATGCCCACAATGCAACATTAACAAGCTCCTTATGTGTAGTAGTAATGAAATACTTCTTAGTGTGTATGAACGCTCTAAATTTATATCCTATACACACATACGAACGGAGAAAAGACGCCAGGAAACGTGCGAGTCGCTGGACTGACAAGTGAAATTGACGAGATGTCAGCTGGCGATATCGACAACCTGAGAAAAGAACTAAATAAACAAACCAGCTGCTATTTTTCGCAAATATGCGTGATCTAGTTACAAGTAGAATTTACTCAGTAACACGCACGGTTATACAATGCACTGATGTTTTCATAGACAGACGAAATCTACGCGCTGAGTCGACAGCGATATGCAGTCGTCTGCCTTTCATGTGTTTTGTCTGAACACCGCAAGCAGTCGCAAAATGAATGACGCGAGGCATAGTTTTGTTTTGGACTGGGTACATAAATAATATTGAGCAACAGTTTTGTTTGATATAGTGCCGATAAACAGACAGATGAGATTACTTGACTCGAATCAAATGTCCTCGTCTTACAACTCAGACATTTTGATTCGGGTCTCGTAATCACATCTGCCTGTTATCGGCACTATATCAAGCAAAATGTTGCTCAATATAATATAATATTACTTTAAATATCCCCAGAAACATCCCCCTTAAAACGGAAACAAAATATCTGTTAATATATCCTATTTCCATTTTGTCCGAGAAGGTTAGGTTATTTTGGGTTTAACGCCGAGCAGGCGACTAAGGCCATCTCACGGCGGTTGTCCGAGAAGGGGAAGGGGCTATCCAATAAACAGAAAAATGTTTGTGTATGAGCAGACCTTAACCATAGGTGTCCGTTGATAGTAGCTTCGACTAATGCAAATCCACTGCGCCACAGCGTGCGCGCAAGCGCCTATACTAAGCTAGCTCAAGACAAAATACAAGGGTGGAAACGAACACGCCCGCGAAATTTTAGATGTGGCCGGAAGTATCCCAGCATGCACGGACCTCTTTCTCAACAAATAGAGTTGAACGTTAAACCCTTTAGCAGAGAGCCGTGAAAGAGGCATCTATGCACTGCAGTGCATCCATTGTTTTCTGCCGTGTTTACTCTAAAGTCGAAGAGAATTACTCGAAAAGATATTGACAACTGAGCAGTGTTTAAAACAGACTCCATAAAATTAGACCTTTTTGGGCTGGGGGAAATACGTACCTATACTCCATAAGCCAGTGTTAGCTACCGTGCATCCCCCCTCCACCCCCCCCCACACACACAATACTCAATAAGATGGGTTTCAAAGTGTACCTTAGAATGTCCTGAGATGTTTCCCATGTTTCCCCTAAAATCCTTAGGAACACACCAGAGATGTACCCCATTCTCCCTCCTCGTGAAGCCTAAAGTGAGCTTGAAAAACATTTTCCTATAAATAAATCAGAATTTATTGCAGGAGGGCAATATTATGTTAAAGCATACCTTCTGCGTCCTCAGCAAAAACATAATGAAAAAAATATTGAATCTGTGTCTCACAGTGATGGTATTTGTGTACCCAGTAAATGGCCATTTCCGGGAAATCAAAAACAAATAATAAAAATAATGTTTCCTATGCCCTCAAAAATTTTGTATACAACTGATAGGTCTTTATTTTTTAAGGTTTTTTTTTGTGTGGTTAGGATAGAGTACCACAGTTACTCCCAACCTGATTTTATGATGCTATGATGCATTTAGGTCCACAGTGGCTGAATCTGCTGCCCTAACCCCATTTTACCAGTATGCATAGGTCATACGTCATACTCCTCTGTTTAAACATTTTTGTTTCCAGTTTTCTTAACAAAGTATGCATATTGAATATAAAAAATGTGATCATTTCATTAATTTCAATGTGACCCATCAATTTAATTGTAACTATTTTGGATTAAGAACATAAAGAGGGGGGCGGGGTGGGGGGGGGGTGGGGGGGCGGGGGGAGTCTGTAAACAGGGGCTGCTGCTAAAGCTTCTACCGTCTGGATTTGGAGGCATGATGTTCTGGTGGCTGAAAGATTTCATCTTCAACAGAATTGCATGATTGAAGTCGATGGCACACTCAGCAGTCTTGTCATTGTCAGGGAAGATGTATCTCTGGGAGGTGTGTGTCTCCGATAATAATAATAATAATTACGGTATTTATAATGCGCTTATCTTATAATAATTATAACTCTACGCGCGCACTCACAACTCGCGCACGCATGCGCACGCTTTAGACAATGACTCACGTACCACAAATGGTGAAATACATTACGACGGTCAGCTTGGGATGGGGAGTGTGGTGATATAGTGCTAAAACTGTTGAAAGAGATGAGTTTTGAGGGCGGACTGGAAGGAGGAGAGAGAGTGTTTCTGACGGAGAGAGAGTGGGAGAGTGTTCCAGGTGGATGGATCGTAGACGGAGAAGGAATAGACGCCGTTGATGGTGACGGACTGCTGTCTGTCGGAGAGGTAGGAGAGAAACCAGGAGTGAGCAGAGTCAGTGATGCCGAAGGAGTGGTGTAGTCGGTGGAGGAGGATAGAGTGGTCTATAGTGTCAAAGGCGGCAGAGAGATCGAGTAGTGTAAGAAGGGAGATGTTGCCCGAGTCGGCGGAGAGAAGCAGATCGTTTAAGATATGTAGAAGGGCTGTTTCAGTGCTGTGATGTTTGCGATAGGCAGACTGGAATGGACTGAGCAGGTTGTTGTCGGTGAGGTGGAGGTTGAGCTGGTTGAGAACAACCCTCTCAAGAAGCTTGGACAGGAAAGAGAGATTGGAGACTGGACGATAGTTCTTGAGTTCGTTCGGGTCGAGGTTGTGTTTTTTGAGGAGAGGACAGACGATGGCGGACTTGAAGATATAGGGGACGGAGCTGTTTTCTAGAGATGTGTTGATGATGTCGGTAATGAAAGGCAGAAGTTTCGGAAGGCCGTCACGGTAGAGAGAAGCTGGGAGGGGGTCTAGTTCGCAGGTTTTGAAGGGCATGGACTTTATGGTCTTGAGGACTTCATCCTGAGAGACAGGGCGGAAAAACGAGAGGGGAGTGCCGGAAAAGGTGGGGTCGGGAGGGCAAGGCGGAGAAGGCAGAGTGTCGAGTGCGTTGCGCAGAGTTTTGGATTTTGTCCGAAAAATAGTTAGAAAAAGCGGACGGGAGTTCTTCTTTGCTGTGTGTGTTGGGGAGAGGAGAGTCTTTGAAAGTGCCTAGGAGTGTGTTCATGGTGGCGTAGAGGGTTTTGGAAGACGTGGGTTCCAGGATTTGGTTTTGAAGGTGTTTGCGTTTAGAGTCGGAGATCATTTTGCAGACTTTGGATCTAGTTGTTTGGAAGATCTGTCTGTGAACGGTGAGGTCAGATGAGCGCCAGCGGCGTTCCGCTTATCAGCGCTCGCGCTTGGCCTCGGCTATGTCGTCAATGAGCCAGGGGGAGGGGAGTCGGTTGGGTATGGAGCAGGTGGTGACAGGGGCATGGGTGTCTAGAAGTTTTCGAAGGGAGGAATCGAAATGGGATGCAAGATCGGGAGACGGGGCGGGGTCCAAAAGAAGGTCGACAGCTTCGTCGAAGAAGCTCTCGCGGTTGACAGATTTTATTTTGCGACGAGAGACAATGAGCTTGGTTTTTTTCGGGGGAGGTAGGTTGAGGGAGACGAGAATAGCGAGGTGGTCAGAGGGAAGCACAGAGGAGGTGTCAGAATCGAGAAAGAGTTGATCGGAGGTGCGGGTGATGATCCAGTCGAGGGTGTGGCCGAGTCGGTGGGTGGGTTCAGTGATGTGTTGTGTAAGATTGTGGTTTGAAAGTGACGTGCAAAGGCGTTTTGTGTCAGGGTGGTCGGGTTTGTCAAAGTGGAAGTTAAAGTCGCCTAGAAGGATGTGTTTTCCGGGTCGTGTGCTGTAGTGGTCAAGGAGGAGGTCAAACTCGGTGAGGAACATGGAGTTTGTGAGTTTGTTTTGAGAGCTTGGAGAGGGGCGATAGATACATGAGAAGATGAGGGACTGGCCAGGGAGTGTTGCTACGGTCTCGACAGATTCAAAGGAGGGATGGGCAAAAGGGAGAGACTGAAAGAAGGAGAGGTGAGCCGAAAGACAGTCCCTGTAGATGATGGCAATGCCACCCCCTCTGGAAGCACGCGGGAAGGAGGCCAGGCGGTAGCCACTCGGAGTGACGCTGGCGATGATGGGTTCATCGCCAGCTGAGCGGAGCCACGTTTCGGTGATCACGACAACATCTAGGTCATTATCTAGAATGAAATCTGAAATCACGTCAGCTTTGCCATCTTTGCAGACAGACACAGTTTTAGGTTGGGAGAGACAGCAGAGGGAGAGGGAGAAGAACCGGACGAAGAAGAGGACAGAGGAGGAGGAGGGTAGGGAGGGGGGGGGAGAGAGGATGGAGGGGGAAAAAGGAGTGAGGGGTGGAGGGGGGAGGAGGAACAGGCGGGGAAGGAGAACCGGGTAAGAAAGAGGATGCGATAGGAGGGTGGGGGGGGGGGGGAGGGGAGAGGAGGAGGAAGGGGAGTAGGAAAAGATGAGGAAGAGTGAGGGTGAAGGGGAGGAAAAAGGGGGAGGAGGGGACGAGGAGGAAAAAGCAGGCGAAGGAGGAGGGGGTGAGGGGAGGAAGGGGGATGAGGGTGGGGGAGGGGGCAGCCGAGGAGGGCAGGGAGCTGTAGATGAAGGAGAGAGGTGAAGAAATGGGAGAAGAAGGAACGAAGGGGGAGAAGGCGGGGAGGCGGGGGGAGGCGGAAGGGGTGGAAGGGCATTGGAAGAGATGAAGAAGTGTGTGGTAGTGTGTGTGGTGGTGCGTCCTGCCTTCTGCTAATTCCGCCCCTGCGGCCTCTCTTACGCAATCGGATGCCGCGTAAGGCGTCTGCAACACTGTCGGCGGCACCGGATGCGCAGTAGGTGGCGTGGTGACGTAGAGATAGCAGTTGTTGGCGTGTGTATCTGATGAGCATGATTGTTTGTGGAGACTGACAAGAAAGAGAAAGACGGGAAGAGGGTGCAGCGGGGTGTGTGTGTATGAGTAAGTGTGTGTGTGTGTGTGTGTGTGTGTGTATGAGTAAGTGTGTGTGTGTGTGTGTGTGTGTGTGTGTGTGTGTGTGTGTGTGTGTGTGTGTGTGTGTGTGTGTGTGTGTGTGTGTGTGTGTGTGTGTGTGTGTGCCGCTGTGTGTGTGAGCGGTGCGGTAGGGAAGAGACCTGATGATACGCAAGGGAGAAAATGTACAGTAGGGGTGTGTGTGTGTGTGTGTGTGTGTGTGTGTGTGTGTGTGTGTGTGTGTGTGTGTGTGTGTGTGTGTGTGTGTGTGTGTGTGTGTGTGAGTGTGGTAGGGAAGCGACGATGATAATACGCAAAAACTGACCTACACTGAATGTCCGTAAAATATGTGGAACGTTGGACTGTATTCTGATCAAAATGTGACCAATCAATTTGTTTGCTGTTTGTTTATTGGAGAAAAAAAGGCAAATATGATAGACTGAATGAGTGAAACCAGCTGATCATTTAGGATATATTTTACCTAGCGTAAGGCGGGTCTAGTATGGTCTTTTCTTCTCATTTATTTTCGTCTAGAAAGGTATAAATATGAATATGCGTAATAAAGTTTCATGGTTCCTAACAGGGAAAACAATGTTAAGAAATACTCCAGATAGTTCTAAGAATGTCACTACATCATGAGAATAACCCATGTTCTGCATCTTGTCAAGCCTGACATTTTTGGTTTTGCAGGGAGTGTTTCATATTGTCTAAGTATCTTGGTGCCCCACTACTGGTCTGACGGAACTGGTGTTTGCTTGCACCAGGCTGTTGCTGTAGTTTGCGCGAATGTGGTCCCCACCAGTTTCTTCATCAGAGACTTTTCCCGCAACTCTAGCTTCCATGACTTCGATGTGAGGCCTCCACGTAAATCCAGTAATTTATTTGTTGCCAGTAAAGTTGGCCTGTCTGTCTTTGGTACTGGAAGGTCTCCAGTTTTCAAGGTGACCTCTTCCATCTGATTGAAAGAGATGGTCTAGCTCAGTTTGAGTGGCCAACTTTCAGTCCAGCTGTTGACTATTGGCAGCATCCTGGATTCTGCAGGATGCTATTTTCAGTATGTTCTGCTGCGCTCCACACTGCAAAGTCATCCGCATGGAGGATGTTCCAGACGAACCTTGGTAGTGCTGTACTGTACTGATATCATTAATGTAGACCAAGAACAGCATCAGTCACATCACCTCCCTGAGGTACACTTCTTCCCTGAGTTTGACAAGACTGCTGAATGTGCCGTTTACTACAGTCTTGCTGTTTTATTAAAGAGGAAGTTCTTCAACGGCAGCCAATGTTTACCGACGTTTCAACCTTTTTATGCTTTAACCAACAACAACAAAAATTACAATTAAATTGATGGGTCACATTGAAATTAATGAAATGATCACAAATTGTATGCTCAATGTGCATACTTTGTTAAGAAAACTGGCAACAAAAATATTTAAACAGAGGAGTATGACAGAATCAATTTTTATGATCATTTTGTGTTCCTTTGCGTACTGGTAAAATGGGTGTAGGGCAGCAGATTCAGCCACTGTGGCCCCTAAATGAATCACAGCATCATAAAATCAGGTTGGCATGAACTGCGGTACTCTATCCTAACCATTAAAACCTAAAAAAGACCTATCAGTTGTATACACAATTTCTGAGGGCATTGGCTTCAACGTACGTTTCCCAATTTGGCAATTTTAAATTGGAAAAAGGTTTCATTCATCACAAACGTATCATAAAGGATGCCAACTTTCCTCATTTTTTGCACTTTATGCTCAAATTATTGAAACTTAACAGGTAAAGAGAGGTCAAAATGAAATGGAATAACTTTAGTATTTTTTTCAAAATTAATTTTGTGTATTTTTACAACTTGGGGTTAGGGATACAAAATCAATCAATGTGGCACTCATAGTGATCACAACATCACCTAGTTAAGTTTATAATAATTGTGACATCCTGTATTAATGATGTAAACCTGAAAATGGACTGCCAGTGCTATAGAAAATGTCTTAAGGCGTCTGACATTATTTTTGTCTTTTTGTAATTTTGCAGAAATGGCCATTTACTGGGTGCACAAATACCTTCTCTGTGAGCCACAGATTTAATATATTTTTTATAGTTTTTTTTTTTTTTTTTTTTTTTTTTTTTTTTTTTTTTACAGAGGACGCAGGTGTGCCTTACAATAATAATGCCTGATTTGGGCTTCTGAAATGAATTCAGATTTATTTAGAGGAAAATGTTTCTCAAGCTCATTTTAGCATCCGCGAAGAGCGTGAATGGGGGTATCCTTGCGTCATCGGCTATATCTCTGGTGTGTTCCTAAGGATTTTAGCGGAACATTGCTTAAACATCTCAGGACATACTAAAGTACACCTTGAAACCCATCTTATTGAGTACTGGGGCGGGTGGGGGGAGGTGGGGGGGGGGGCGGGGGCGGGGAAGTGGGGGGGGGGGGTGCACGGTAGATCGGGCTAGCTCTTGGACTACTAAAGCGACTGCTGCGTGCAGCCCGGGTCACAAGTTTATGTCGACATAAAGACGCACTCTTGATTTAATTTCATTGGATATGCTAATTTACATAAATCAATGAAAAATGAGCTTGCGGCGTATTTCCGGCCGCATCTAAAACCGACAACTCACCGTCTGCTATGAATGGTGTTTGTTCAAAAAGCCATGAATGGTGTTTTACTGTTCAAAAAGCCTTGATACTAAACTATCAGTTTTGATCGGAGGACAAGGCTGGTATAGATTTGTGGCAAAATATATACCGAGTCTGTTCAGTTCGAGGTTTTAGGCGGATGGTTGCTTTGAGGGTTGAAAACTGCTCTGGAATCACAGTGCTTCGTCGATTCGCGAGCGTGTTCGTTTCCTCCCTTGTATGTTGTCTTGAGCTTAGTATAGGCGCTTGCGCGCACGCGGTGGCGCAGTGGATTTGCATTAGTCAACTACTATCAACGGACCCCTTTGACCTTACATGTGGGAATAAAAACCAACACCGTTGTGGTAGAACGTCGGCTTTACCAGCCTTCTCTTGCCAATGTTGCTTTGTCTGAGCAAGCCTAATGTCGTATGAAAGCCAAAGAAAATCTGACTTGTACCTAATTTATTTGGTTGTCGTTCACTCAGCAGTTATTCATATCAGAGCTATTCGCATCTGATAAGGAACCTGTCAACAGCAAACTGAATGACTGATTGGATCACCGCTTGACTATTTGAGCACAGCGAGCAACACCCAGCTGCAAGAGGCACTGATCATCATGGGACTCCGCAGAGACTGGGGCTCATGACGATCTGGGCGTCTGTTTGGAACAATTCATAACATCGTACTTCAGGCAAACAGAGCTATCAGCAGTGAGTCTATAATAGTTTCAGAGACCATTTCTAGCAGCTGACCACACTGGTTGTCTTCATGGATTCGCTGCGTTAATCAGTGCAGCGAAGCGAAGGAGACAACCAGTGTGGGAACTGAGGAGGCAAAGGGCTGAAGCATAACTCACAATAGACTGTGGGAATTTGAAGTAGTTGTGGATGTCGTAGGCAGCCTCGCCGGGGTCTACGAGATACTGCTGCGGACTATGCTGGTGGAAGCTCTCTCTGCCGTAGACATCTCTTGTGTAGTGACGGCCAACCCCTACGTAATACAGACAGTTGCCAATATGGCGATCCTCCCCGTGACCCTCCGTCACAGGGCACTTGTTCTGAAATACAGGTAGTAGGATTCACGAGGATCTATGCCTCTTGATGATACCGCTTTTGCATCCGTGTACCTTAGACGTCTAGGGCTATTTTAACAAAGTTTTTAAAACAAAAAAACAACAAAAAAGCAGTCTGCGACAACTGGCAGAAACAGGTTAACATCGTGCACGTAGCCACCGGTTTTGTTTTCCGTTCTGGTGCGTGCATGGACAAGTGAGTTACGTATAATGGACACATGTTATGACAATCTTGATAAAGTACAATACTGGCAATAACTGAACTGACAAATTGTATGACAAAACAAAGAGCAGTAACAGTAAGGTAATATTCAGAATAAGTGACAATAATTGTGTAATTGTGTAACTGTGTGTGTGTGTGTGTGTGTGTGTGTGTGTTTGTGCGTGCGTGCGTGCGTGTGTGCGTGTGCGTGCGCATGTGTGTTGTTAAAATCCGCATTTTAATCTCGCTGTCCAGACTTTTACCCTTCCCGCCATGAGATGGGCTAATTGTAGCCTGTTTGGCTGTAAATCCAATTAACTAAGTAATTTTCCATACAGGGGGAATAATCTTCAAACCAGCCCCTCCTTCCTTATTGAATTATCAATAAAATTATATCAATTTCTGTCTGACAAACTGCAGTAGAAGATAGATCAACTTCTCTTTTCAAGGGTAGTGCCTGCTTCGCTTGGCGCCTTCTCAGGCTCTGATATGGATAACTGCTGAGTGAACGACAACCAAATATATTAGGCACAAGTCAGACTTTCTTTGGCTTTCATACGACATTAGGCTTCTCAGGCGCCAAGCGAATCAGGCTCTACCCTTGAACTACTTTCAACTCGAAGTCTGAAGGCACACGAAGTTTGAAGCAGTGAGAAATCAACTGGCATAACATGCGACATGAGCGGGCATTAGGAATGAATGAGTCTACCTTATGGTAACCTTGCTCCACCAGGAGGCGAAATGCCTCTCTGCTGAATACGAACCCAGCCCCGCCTCCCATGAACCCAGGTCCACCCTTGGGAAATGCGTCAAATAGGTGACCTAGATACACGGGCTGCTTTGGATCGTACTTGGACAGCAGCAGCCGCAAATTCTCTATGATGACGTAACTGTTGTCGTCAGCCTTGAAGAACCAATCGTAATCGTCCAGGTTGTAATGCATGTAAATATATTGTAGGGCCTCTGCAGACTTTGAAGACAAGGTGTCCCATCCTAAACAAAACTCCATCAATCAGTCAGTCGGTCGTTCGGTCAATCAATCAATCAATCAATCAATCAATCAATCAATCAATCAATCAATCAATCAATCAATCAATCAATCAATCAATCAATCAATCAATCGTTCGACCAATTGCAGTGATAATAATGGCGACGTAACTTTTATATAGCGATAACCGATATGAATATCTTTTTCAGAGACTAGGACTAGGACTAGCCCTCCCCACCCCCTCCCCCAACACACACACACACACACACAAAAATAAAATAAAATATAAAAAAATAAAACCAATTTAAAAAAACTAAACAGAATGCACAACTCGTACGGCAACGACATCAACAGAATAAGATATTTTCAAACTGTGCCGTTATCATAAGCAGGAAAAAACTGCAGACACAGAATCTCTAGAAATACATTTTAGTCAACAATGACAAAGAAGCCTCAGATTCGTGCCTTCGAACTGTGCGCCCAAGGATACGACGTCCGGCCATGCCCATGCCTTGTCTGTCTGGATGAAGAAGACGTGGCCGTCACAGCGCTGGACCCAGGTCTGGTTGACGGCACGCACTTTCCAGGAGATGTCCTGCTCCCGCGAGGGGATCCAACAAAACACGCGCATCTTTCTGCTTAGCGCACGTGCGACAGAGTCGTCTATCGACACTGCGAGATATTATAAATTTGATACAATTTAAGAAAAATCACGAACGGTCAAAAATTAACTCTTCCTATACAACAGACAAATTTAACTGTAAACTCAACCTTGACTACAACAGACTTCACATTTACCTAGGTCGGATATAATTAAACAAAAGTCGGATATTCCAACACTTTTTCTGACTCAGAACAGCAGAGTGATTTTCACAGAAGACGTCTAATTGGGACCTCTGAGTGTGAGGTCATGATTAGACATCATCTGTGTATAATACTTTGCTTATAAAAAGTGGATATAACAAGAAAGTTAGGTCTCCTGGCTTTTTATGTCAAAAATGTAATGCACATTGTTTTCACAGACCAAGATGTATTTAATATCACCAATTCAACCAAATATTTCCATGGTAAAAAGTCGATATCTTAAATCAGATGTTAAAAGCGACCACTGAATTTGGCTCTGCCACTGATGTGCGCTCAAACACAATTCTCAAACTTGTAAACCCTTCACTGCCAGTGGTCGCAGATTGTGTTTCTGAAATTCTCGTTATTCAACGGCAAAGAGCCGCAGCTGCCAAGGAACAGGGATACAACGTGACACCAATAAGAAGCATAGATGCCCACGACCCCAATAACTGCGGGGGCTCATGATGATTTATATCACTTACAGTTGGGTCTGTTCACTTTTTCTCGGCATTGAAGGGGTTAAGCATGGGATCGAACGTGCGCAAAGTTGAAAGGCGTTCACTTGCAGTTAATTCAACAGTAGCAAGGATGGGTCGACCATAATATGACAAGGGTGCTGCCAGATTTGTTTGGCGCCTAGAAGGCGCCAAGCAACTCTGGCAATACCCTTCAACTATTATGGTTGGTTCCCGTACCGCCTTAAGAAATCAGGGGTAAAAAGATAAGAAGATGCAAGAAAACGTACAAGTGCTATCCTGCGCATGATCATCTTCTTTCAGCACTGGTGGGCCCATAGACAAAGACGGACCCCACGTCTCTGGTTGTTTCACGGATGAGAACCTAACGTTGTGCCCTTCTCTGTGGGTCAAGTAGTCGATGATGGAAAGCACAAGGCACACTGAAATGAAAGGACGAATGTTACGTGGTGGAGTTGTAGTCGAAGTATGATAAACACACCAGACACACACGCACGTAGAGTTCTTTTAAATAGACCTCATTCAGCTGCAATCCGTCAACCGTGGCTTAAGGATGTAGACAAAACTGGAGTAACAGTTCCAAAAATATTTAATTCAACGATGCGATATCCACACAGTAATGCACTCTCAAATGCACAAACTACTGAATACAAAGTCTCTTTCGCTATGTCCACACTACGATTCAAAGTTTCTCATACACAGGTCTCTCGCAATAAACTGCGTGTCTCTACAACTGACAAAGCAAGACAATGTACTAACGGGCTTTCCCAGCGCCCTCCTTATATACACTATCAAAATCTAGAATCTTCTACGGAAATCATGAACTCAAATAACCAGAACGAAACACGCAGACGAAGCCCATTAACATAAACTTTCCAGAAACAATATATCAGGCTACAAAAACACGGCTGCTCACTTCAGCTCTAAATTCTAGCGTATAATAAAGACACATAAAAGTATGGTATCCCTATCTATGATAGCTCAAAAAGGTACGAGAATATTCACCAAACGAAATAAAGGCTGCTCGATACACGCGCACAGGAAAACAAAAAGTAGCGAAAAATGTTGCGATGTCAACTAACCGACGTGACACTTACGAGGCCACCAGACAGTGCGACCTGTCTACAACGTTCCGGACTAAACTTAACAAAACGAAAACGGCTCTACTCACGAACAAAAGAAAATCTTACTAAAAAGGTACGAAATCATAACCGTGATAGCTCAAATAAACAACATATCGTTACCTACGAATAACACATGTACGCTCTCACAGGAAAACACAACCACAATCGTAACAACGAATGAGTAAACGAACGAACGAGTGAACGAGTGAATGAGAACGAGTGAATGAATGAATGAGTGAATGAATGAATGAATGAATGAATGCAAATCACGCAAAATGGCTCAACTTGAACGACATAAATTTAACATATATAACATTACAAAAAAATATGTAACGCAAATAATATACAGAGAGAGATAGAGATGCATCGAACTTGATAGAAAATAGTGCCTCAGGCACCCAGTTAATCTGGCACTATCTTTGAACAATCATGGACAATGGTATGTCGAAGCGAGAATGATTCCTTGTCCTAGGTTTGAAATTGAAACCAAAGCTACGGAGCGTAGTACTTACAGAAGTATTTCCACAGATACATATCAAAAGTAAAAAATAGGGACAGCTCACCAAATAGCAAGAAGGCCGCCGCAACCTTTGCTGTCCGGGTCAACATTTGCATCGGTGAAGTCGCTCGACCCAGAAAACTACCCCTTTTTGCGTCCAAATTATGTTTTTACTGAAAACAGAACATGTAAATCCAGTCAGCGGGCCAACTGCGGCTGACGTCGGCCCGTGGACTCTATGCTTATCAAGAGTCATTACTTGTAACAAAAGTATCGTGGAATTAATAAAATTGAGTCGATGTTACAAATGAGGCAGGTATGTACAAGTAGACAACATTAACAGTTTTTCATCAGACAGTGTGCTCTATCACACAATACAGATTATGATGATGATGATGGTGATGATAATGATAATGATTTGCCCACTTGTTTAGCGCACTGGTTATGCACATGCTGTTGGCAGTTCAGGGAAGCAGACATAAGACAATGAGGCAGAAGAAAAATAATAAAATACAGTACCTATGACAAAGAAAGACAAGATTCTTTCGAGTTTTCTGATAACCATGAAACTTTTGATGCACTTTTCTTTTAAAGTGAGGCAAAATGCGCAGGGATTTTACAGTAGCAATCAAGCGAAGAATCTTTACTGTTTTGAACACATGAATTAGTAAAAGGTCCTTCACACCTGAGTTAATGTTCAGACTTGTCATTTGAATACATTAACACTTTTACTGCTAACGGCTAAAATGATGTCTGAAGATATGAAAGACTGATTGCCATATAATACATCTAAGTTCGGAACTTGAATACGAATGAGGTATAGATCTTGATGAGCCCTAGCGTCTGAGGGTGCACATGAGGATCTATGTCTTTTGCAGCCACGGCAGTGAGAAGGTTAATGACAAGGGGTCTGCGGTGTACCTATATAAACTTCATAAGTTTACGTAGATGCACCGCAAAATCTTCGAATTAATCCCCGCAAAGGACAATGGCGAACAGTAATTTAAACAGTATCACACAGGTTCTCACATTCTTAAGTTTCATCCGAGCAGATGTCCGAGTACAGCCCATTATATCCATGGGCAAGGTGTGCCACGATCTTATCATAATGAACTACATAGAAGAAACCTACCAATAGCACGAACAGAAGTGAGATTTGTATCTGCTTAAGATCGATGCTAAAATGTCTGCATAAAAATAGTTTGTTTCTATCTTCACCGGAGGGTCGATCTGGGGTAGCAGTTTTTCTGTCCAAATTCACCCCGGTGTGACACGGTTTCGACCCCCCTCCCTCCCCGCACCCCCCCCCCTCCGCTTACCTCCCCCTTTTGCGTGTGTATGTGTGTGTGTGTGTGTGTGTGTGTGTGTGTGTGTGTGTGTTTGTGCGTGCGTGAGTGCGTCCGTCCGCATGTGTGATTGAGAGAGAGAGAGAGAGAGAGAGAGAGAGAGAGAGAGAGAGAGAGAGAGAGAGAGAGAGAGAGAGAGAGAGAGAGAGAGAGAGAGAGAGAGAGAGAGAGAGAGAGAGACGCCAATAGCGAAACTCGAAACAAAATGAGCAACTCTGCATTCAACATTCGTTCACCTGAAATGGTTTTTATTCCAATCGATCCAAAACATTAACGTATCTCAAACATACACATTTAGATCCTATTATTCTCGACAGGAATATTACTGTAGGAACGTAAATTTCAACTTTGCTGCGCACAATAGCAACAAGTAGTGACGTAAGATAAGATAGTTGTTTTTTGTTGTTGTTGTTGTTGTTTTTTTCAGCAGCAGCAGCTTGTCTTCGTGACCTTTTTTTTGTTGTTTTTGCCAAAATACTATTATTGCAACGTCACACATCTTAGTATTATCGTAATTAATGACCTAACTTTAAAGAAACAAAGATGTCGTCAAGCCGCGATGGCAGACTCTGTTCTCACCCTCCCCCCCCCTCTCTCTCTCCGCCCCCCCCCCCTTTTTCTCTCCATCACAGCCCAACACTGCGAACAACAATCCACATGTACAACTAAAAGATCCTAATGCGCCCCTGCGTTGCCGCGGGAGTTTATAAGAATCTACACCTCGATCCTGCTGGTTTCGTTATGCGCGCGTGCTTGGGATGGACTTATCTGTTACAAACATAGTAATAACGTCAAACTGATGGAAGTGAATTGATTAACACATTCGAGACGTGATGCATTAGATTACGCGGTTTTGTGCCGCGTATCCGAATGCGGCATGTCTCGAATGAGTGGAGAACCTAACTTTAAGTGTGTTTCAAGGCATGGGTACATATTTTGGTACAAATATTTCACGAAGCACTCTCAGATTTGGCTGGCGCCCATAGACCGAAGTCCTGTACAAAATGTGGTCCATCACGAGCATCATGTGAGGCTCCACGTAGTGGAAACTGATCGTCACTTCACTGCAGCAATCTCGGCCCTGAACAGAGAAAAGGTGTCGGAATAATCAGTCAGCTAAGAGGGTGCGTATCGACTGTCCTATGATCAAGAGTCTTTATATATTGAGCATAGGGGTCCGATGATAGTAGCTTTGACTAATGCAAATCCACTGCGCCACCGCGTGCGCGCCACCGCTGCCTACTAAGCTCAAGACAAAATACAAGGGAAGAAACGAAGACGCCCGCGAATCGACGAAGCACTGTGATTCCAGAGCAGTTTTCAACCCTCAAAGCAACCATCCGCCTAAAACCTTAAACTGAACAGACTCGTTAGATATTTTGCCACAAATCTATACCAGCCTTGTCCTTCGATCAAAACTGATAGCTTAGTAGCAAGGCTTTTTGCACAGTCAAGCATGATCCATAGCAGACATCTGAGGAAGGATTTTAGATGTGGCCGGAAATACGCCACAATCTCCTTTTTTCATTGGTTTATGTAAATTAGCATATCCAATGAAATTAAAACAAGAGTGCGTCTTACTGTCGACATGAACTTGTGACCCGGGCTGCAAGCAGCAGTCGCTGTAGTAGTCCAAGAGCTAGTCCGATCTACCGTGCACCCCCCCAACCCCCCCCCCAACCCCCCCCCAACCCCCCCCAATTACTCAATAAGATGGGTTTCAAAGTGTACCTTAATATGTCCTGAGATGTTTAAGCAATGTTCCCTTAACATCCTTAGGAACACACCAGAGATATAGCTGATGACGCAAGGATACCCCCATTCACGCCCTTCGCGGATGCTAAAATGTGCTTGAGAAACATTTTCCTCTAAATATATCTGAATTCATTCCAGAAGCCCAAATCAGGCATTATTATGTTAAGGCACACCTTCTGCGTTCTTTGCAACAAAAAACAAAACAAAAAACAGAATAAAAATATATTGAATCTGTGGCTCCCAGAGAAGGTATTTGTGCACCCAGTAAATGGTCATTTCCTCAAAATCGCATAAAAAGACAATAATTATGTGTCAGACACCTTCAGACATTTTCTATAGCATTGGCAGTCCATTTTCAGGCTTACATCATTAACACAGGATGTCACAAGTATTATAAACGTAACTAGGTAATGTTGTGATCACTATGAGTGCCACATTGATTGATTTTGTATCCCTACCCCCAAGTTGTAAAAATACACAAAATTAATTTGAAAAATAATACTAAAGTTATTCCATTTCATTTTCACCTCTCTTTACCTATTAAGTTTCAATAATTTGAGCATAAAGTGCAAGAAAATGAGGAAAGTCGGCATCCTTTATAATACATTTGTGGTGAATGATAGCTTTTTCCAATTTAAAATTGCCAAATTGGGAAACGTACGTTGTATCTGATGCCCTCAGAAATTTTGTATACGACTGATAGGTCTTTTTTTTAGGTTTTAATGGTTAGGATAGAGTACGGCAGTTCATGCCAACCTGATTTTATGATGCTGTGAATGGGATCATGTCTCAGCCTGTGCTTTTGAAGTATGGTGTCCCACAGGGGTCAGTTTTGGGTCCTCTGCTGTTCTCTCTGTACACTAAACCAGTTTCCCGAATCATCAGCCATAATAGCTGTGAGTATCACAAGTATGCTGATGACACTCAGATCTCTAAGTCTGACCATCCTGGTAAACTGCAGACCATTGTCTCCAATGTGGAGAAGTGTATAGTTGAAGTCAAAGACTGGATGACTTGCAACAGACTCAAGTTAAATGATGATAAAACAGAGAGCATGCTTTTTGGTACTCGAGCTAGAACATTCGCCTCCAGCTGTGATCATATTTCCATAGGTGGCCAAGACATTTCTTTCAAATCCTATGTAAAAAATCTGGGTGTATTCCTGGATTCAAGTTTATCGATGGAAAAACAGGTTAGCCATCTTTGCCGCACTGCCTACCTGGAGCTCCGCAGAATAGGCATGATCAGATGCTTTTTGACAGAAAAGGCTACTGCCCAGCTCGTATGCTCTAGCATTCTGTCCCGTCTAGATTACTGTAATTCCCTCCTTGCTGGTATCTCATCTGATCAACTCACTCGCATTCAGCGTATCCAGAATAATGCAGCCCGGTTAGTCCTTCGCAAAAAACGTGTGTGTGTGTGTGTGTGTGTGTGTGTGTGTGTTTCGTGTTAGGAATGCGCCTACATTTAAAGAGTGAGTGCATTCTAATTTTTCTCCTTTATAATATTTTTTTTGTGCTGTAAAGCGCTCCGAGCTTGCTGTTCGTGGGGAAGGGCGCTATATAAAAACTATGTATTATTATTATTATTATTTTATTCATTTAGGGGCCACAGTGGCTGAATCTGCTGCCCTACACCCATTTTACCAGTACGCAAAGGAACACAAAATGATCATAAAAATTGATTATGTCATACTCCTCTGTTTAAATATTTTTGTTGCCAGTTTTCTTAACAAAGAATGCACATTGAGCATAAAATTTGTGATCATTTCATTAATTTCAATGTGACCCATCAATTTAATTGTAATTCTTTTTTGTTAAAGCATAAAAAGGGGAAACGTCTGTAAACATTGGCTGCTGTTGAAGAACTTCCTCTTTAATAGAACAGCAAGACTGTAGTAAACGGCACATTCAGCAGTCTTGTCAAACTCAGGGAAGGTGTACCTCAGGGAGGTGATGTTTCTGATGACATTCTTGGTCTACATTAATGACATCAGTACAGTACAGCAGTACCAAGGTTCATCCGAACATCCTTCATGCGGATGACTTTGCAGTGTGTAGCACAGCACAACATACTGAAATAGCATCCTGCAGAATCCAGGATGATAGTAGTAGTAGTAGTAGTAGTAGTATTGTGAGGACAAAATAGGCCGTGAGGCCTTTATAAATGTTCTTTCTTTCTTTAGTTCCTTTATGGGTCTGCTATGCATGCAATTTTCCTATAAAATCATTCATCATAGGAATAAAAAATCTCTTTAAATTTTGGTAATTCGTCCAGCTGGTTTTTAAAAGAATTTATATTAGATGCTTTTTTTAATGAAACTGGTAAGTCATTCCAAACAATGGCAACTCTGTTAGTAAAACAAAACTTCCGCAGGTTAGTGTTACAGTGCTGTACAAAGATTTTCCCTTCAGAATTTTGGGTTCTGTCACAGAATGGTGTTGCAAAAAAGTCGTTCCACTTTAGGTCGTCGATGCCATTATAAATTTTAAAAACTTGGATTAAGTCTCCACGTATTCTACGTCCGCGTAAGGAGTGTAATCCAAAGTATCTGAGTCTGTCTGAATAAGTCATATTTCTACATTCTTTGACCAGCTTTGTTGCTCGTCTCTGTACCCTTTCGAGTGCAGCTGATTGTCTCTTTAAACCTGGGTACCATACAGTGTTTGCATATTCTAAATGTGGTCTGACTAGTGATTTATACAGTTTATTTAAAATGTCCTTGTCCAAATAATTAAAAGCTCTCTTAATTACTCCAACCATTTTGTTGGCCTTATTGATGCAGTTCTGAATATGGGGGTCAAAAGATAGAGCTTTGTCGAAGACCACACCTAAATCTCTTTCCTCCTCACAAGATACCACCTTTTTAATGTTGCTGTTCACTTTCATCAAGTAATCGTGTTCAGGATTGTTCCTTCCAGCATGTAAGACCTTATGCATGATGCCAATAGAGTCAGCAGCTGGACTGAAAGATGGCCACTCAAACTGAGCTACACCATCTCTTTCAATCAGAAGGAAGAGGTCACCTTGAAAACTGGAGACCTTCCAGTACCAAAGACAGACAGGCCAACTTTACTGGCAACAAATAAATTACTGGATTCACGTGGAGGGTTTCCATCGAAGCCATGGAAGCTAGGGTTACAGGAAAAGAGTCTCTAATGAAGAAACTGGTGGGGACCACATTGGCGCAAATTACAGCAACAACCTGGCGAAAACAAACACCAGTTCGGTCAGACCAGTAGTGGGGTACCAAGATACTTCGACAATATGAAACACTCCCTGCAAAACCAAAAATGTCAGGCTTGACAAGATGCAGAACATGGGTCATTCTCATGATGCAGTGACATTCTTAGAGCTATCTGGAGTATTTCTTAACATTATTTTCCCTGTTAGGAACCATGAAACTTTATTAAGCATATTCATATTTACACCTTTCTAGATGAAAATAAGTGAGAAGAAAAGACCATACTAGACCCGCCTTACGCTAGGTAAAATATCTCCTAAAAGACCAGCTAGTTTCACTCATTCAGTCTATCATTTCTGCCTTTTTTTATCCAATAAACAAACAGCAAACAAATTGATTGGTCACATTTTGATCAGAATACAGTCCAACGTTCCACATATTTTACGGACATTAAAGGGATCGGAGACACGACACCTCCCTGAGATACAACTTCCATGAGTTTGACAAGACTGCTGAGTGTGCCGTCGACTTCAATCATGCAATTCTGTTGAAAAGAAAGTCTTTCAGACATCGGTACATCATGCCTCTAAATCCAGACAGTAGAAGAGCAGCAGCCCCCCCCCCCCTCCCCCCTTAAGTTCTTAATCCAAAATAGTTACAATTAAATTGATGGGTCACATTGAAATTAATGAAATGATAAAAGATTTTTATACTCAATATGCATACTTTGTTAAGAAAACTGGCAACAAAAATATTTAAACAGAGGAGTATGACGTAAGCAATTTTTAGGTCATTTTGCGTTCCTTTTTTTTCCTTACTGGTAAAATGAGGGTAGGGCAGCAGATTCAGCCACTGTGTACCTAAATGCATCACAGCATCATAAAATCAGGTTGGGGATAACTGTGGTACTCTATCCTAACCAATGAAACATATTAAAAAAGAGACCTATCAGTTGTATACGACATTTCTGAGGGCATCAGAAACATTATTTTATTACTTTTTTTTTCGATTTCGTGGAAATTGCAATTTACTGGGTGCACAAATACCATCAATATTTTTTCATTCTGTTTTTGCTGAGGACGCAGAAGGTATGCCTTAACATAATATTGCCTGATTTGGGCTCCTGTAATAAATTTTGATTTATTTAGAGGAAAATGTTTCTCAAGCTCACTTTAGGATCCGCGAAGAGCGTGAATGGGGGTACTCTTGCGACAACGGCTATATCTCTGGTGTGTTCCTAAGGATTTTAGGGGAAACATCGCTTAAACATCTCAGGACATTCTAAGGTACACTTTGAAACCCGACTTATTGCGTATTGTGGGGGAGGGGGGGGGGGGGGATGCACGGTAGCTAAGACTGGCTTATGGAGTTTAGGTACGTATTTTACCCAGCCCAAAAAGGTCTAATTTAATGGAGTCTGGTTTAAACACTGCTCAGTTGACAATATCTTTTCGAATTCTCTTCGACTTTAGAGTAAACACGGCAGAAAACAATGGATGCACTGCAGTGCATAGAGGCCTCTTTCACGGCTCTCTACTAAAGGGTTTAACGTTCAACTCTAGATGTTGAGAAAGAGGTCCGTGCATGCTGGTATACTTCCGGCCACATCTAAAATTTCGCGGGCGTCTTCGTTTCTTCCCTTGTATTTTGTCTTCAGCTTAGCAGGCGGTGGTGGCGCGCACGCGGTGGCGCAGTGGATTTGCATTAGTCAAAGCTACTATCATCGGACCCTTATGGTATTCAGGGGGTCTGCATGAGGCCGAGCTGACGACGTTAGACCCATGGCCAAATTGACGGTCTCAGGGGGAGTTGTGGACCAGGTGGAGGTGAACCTTAGGGAGGTATGGGCCACGTGTAAATGAGCAATGGGAGGTATGAATCAGGTGGAGGTAGACCACGGGGAGACATGAACCAGGTGGGACTTACCAATGGGAGGTATGGATTAGGTGGAGGTGAACCACGGGACGGCATGGACCAGGTGGAACTTACAAAGTGCAGGTATAGATGCACGTGAAAATGGAGGATTTGGGTAATTTTGTTCATTTGTTTTTCGATAGTGCTGCAGGAATCCAAACGCCGAACTTTTAAGCTTTTTATGCCTGAAATACCGAAGTTGCGACGAGCTTACTGTATTAAAAGTGAAGTCTAACTTCAATTTCATCGACCAGAATAAAGTGAGGAGTGTTCATGCTCAAGGTCAGAAGACTTCCTACAGGTCCACTTCGTCAAAGAAACTTTCTTTTCAAACGCAAGAAACTCGGGGGAACAAGCTCACAAGTAATGTTGCGTCGAAAAATCCTTGACGTAAAATGTAAAAAAAAAAAAATATCAAAAAACGTAAAGTATTCCAAAATTAACAAGAAGCTCTGCACCACCCCAACTCAATAAAAAGGCGTACCTCACAGTTCGAAGAGTTCTCGGAACATCTCGTGTGGTCTTCTGGACGAAATACTGGGGATAAAATTAAATCATAAACTGTGGGACCATCGACCAAAGGGCTATGGATACAAATCGTAGGACCGTCGATACATAGAACTGTCGAGACAGCGAAAAACGTAGATACGTCGAATTGTCGATACAAATCGTAGGTCCATCTATACATACGACTATCGACCATAGGACTATCGATACACAGGACTAATGATACGCAGGACTATTCAGACACCCTCGTCACATTGTCCAAAACTTACAAGACTCTGCGGAAATTTGAGACACGATTCAATTTCTTGCCTAGCCAGGCCCGGGTTCACCAGGTAGTGCGTAAGGTTGAACTGGTGGAAGCTCTCTCTTTCGAACACGTCCCTGGAAAAGTAACGTCCCACACCAACGTTGTGTAGACACTGCGCGACGTGCTTGTCTTCACTGTAACTTTCCACTACCGGACAAAAACCCTGAAAACAAAACAGGAGACGCAATCATTCAGCTGCAGATTTAATCCCCTGCACTGCCGAAGAAAATGAACACGATCCAGGTGCAAGAGACATATAGTGCTCATGCGTTCCCGCAATTGCGGAGGCGCATGAAGATCTATGTCTCTCGTTGACACCACTTTATATCCATTGACACCACTTTTTATACTTTATGGCTGGGGTTCATTGGTGCTCATTTAACGAGGGTTATAGAAACACAATCGTAGACTACTGGCTGGGCTTAAAATCCGAGGATTCCCTCCGTGTGAGGAATGGAGATGTAGGTCAGCATACATGTGCTGGTCCAGATTCTGAAACTTAACACACTCCAGACGCACTGCATGCAGATACGCGGCTTTATGCTGCGCATCTAGATGCTACACATCTCGAATGAACTTAGCGTAGGTCTAATGTACTTGTTAAAATATCAACAAAGGTTGCCCATGAATCAAACTCAAGCTGCTCCAAAAATAAAGGTTAAAGACCCTAAGCACACCCGAAGCATTCTCAACATCGCATAAAACTGCTTGATGAATATAAACACCTGATATATATAAAATGTGTAATAATGCCACCTAACAAGAGGTTGTTATTTCGTTCATAACTGCGTGGTTACATCACTCTGTGTCCGTTTTACCGCTGATGTGTATGCGCCGCTCAACTCCACCACGCGTCAGCCGAGGTATGAGCTATTTATAGCTTCAAACCCCAAAACCTCGCGCAAAAACAGAGAGTAGCTGGCGATATAAAGTCTTTTGTGGGGCTATATCATAGTCAGGTGTCTTAATTAATCTGTCCGTGAGAGAAACATGCAGTTATGCCCGGAAATCAAAGGAACAGGTTTGCCGGTGCGGTCACCGAGGAGGCATAGTTAGTTTATGGTTAAGGTGATAAGTAGTCTGCAAATACTGAAACCCTATTGTGCGTGCTGTTACTGGTACACCGGTGGCGTACGAAATTCAGACCTAAAAGGTGACTGCTAAGTGCGTAAACGCAAAGAAATACCCAACAAAGAAAGAAACGCGCTTAACTTCTAAACTCCCAGTACTAGTTGGCTTCCGTGCTATAGAATGTGTCGTTTAGTTCTGGGAGTTAAAGGACAAGACTGGTGCAGAACAATACATTGTGTTGTAGTTCACCGTTCTAAGCGAGTGTTTTTTTTTTCTTCATTTTTTGCGTATTTATTTTCAGGACCGTTGGCTTATGCACAATGGGGTTAACCCCTTAACTGCTGGAGCGATCAGCTGCAAGAGACATACATCCTAATGAGCCCCCCCCCCCCCCCCCCCCCAGTTGCGGGGGCTCAAGAGGAGATATGTCTCTTGTTGATCCCATGTTCGTCATGCCTATTTTTGGTTCCATTTAGTTTGTGTTTTTTACGCGAATATCGATCAATGTGCGTTAGTTTCTGATGCGAAATCCGTGATCACTGGCAGGGAAGGGGTTAATGAACAGTCTAACCTTGTTTATCCCCTCCTCCGCCATAAGTCTCAGCGCCTCTCTGCTGATGGCATACCCGGCTCCTCCCGCCATGAAGCCGTGTCCACCCTTCGGCCAGTAGTCGTACAGGTGACCCAAATACACAGGCTTGTAAGGGTCGTACTTGGACAGCAGTAACCGCAGGTTTTCCACGATAACGTAAGAGTTGTCGTCAGCTTTGAAAAACCAATCGAAATCGTCCAAGTAGTTCTTATATATGTACCAGAAAGCGGCGTCGACTTTTTTGGCCAGCTTGTGGTACCCCTCGACATGCTGTCCCATCGAAACTACGTCGGGCCAGGCTGATGGGTTGTCAGTCTGCGGACACATGCAATAGTTGATATAAACGTATCGCAACATTGTTATGTGCGAATTGGCTCTTGGTATACATGCCCCATTGAACGCTTTGGTTGTCCGTTGCGGGTCTGTAATAAAGGAGTTCTGAATTAAAATTCTGTTGAATTAAGAACTTGTGGGATCCCTAACTCATTACATGCTGATGATGAAGTTATTAATTTTTCTTAGATATCCTTTGAGGTCTACGTCACGGTTCTGTAGACAGATTGACCATGACAGTTCAAGTGTGGTGTCAGAAAAGCTTGGCGCCTACAGGCGCCACGCTATTCTGACACCACTCTTGAACTGCCGTGGTCAACCTACATCTTGCTGCAGCATGTCAGGGCTTTATGGGTTAAAACGTCGATATATATCATATGGCAGATGATACTGTTCAATGAAACTAACAATGGGTTTGACGGTACAACAACTTCTTTCAATATCAACCTGAATGAAATAAACGTGACCGTCACAGCGCTTCATCCATGTCTGGTTCACGGCGCGGACTCTCCAATGCATATCTGCCTCCCTCGCAGGGACCCAACATAGCACTCGCACAGTTTTGCTCAATGCATGTGCAACTGAGTCGTTAATGGGCACTATGAACAAGAAGAATACCAAATCAGAGTTAGTATGTTAGTACCCACAGATAAGCCATCTCTAAAACAAAAATACACATACAACAATGCTTCAAGTGCACAACAAATCGCAATAAGTGACAACTGAAAACAGTTCGACAAAGGTAGGTGTGATGCATATGTGCACATCACGTACAGATTTTTAGAGACAATTTTAAAATTGTCTCTAAAAATCTGTACGTTTTAGCAAAACTTAAACACATTACTGATATGGAGACACGTCAACTGTTCTTCAATGCCCATATTAGATCACATATAGACTATGCCTCTACTGTGTGGGATGGTTCGAGCGATGTCCATTGAAAAGATTGAACTCTCTACATCGGAGAGCTGCCAAACTAATACTCCCTGATCCCAGCTTAACTACTGACCAAATATTGGCAGCCTTAAAAATTCTGCCCCTGAAAGATGATTTAACTTACAATAAGGGAATGGTTATGTTCAAGGCATTAAACGATAAACTACCCCGATATATCACAACGCTATTTACCGCCCAGTCATCAACATACTCCAGATCAAGAAAATCCCTTATTGTGCCGCGACCTAAAATTGATCTCTATAAAACGAGTTTAATGTTCTCTGGCTCTAGCTTTTGGAATGCCTTGTCTAAAAAACGTCACGACATCAACTACTTTCTCCTCGTTTAAAGTCAGTCTCATCAAGTACTTGTTTTTGTCAGCAGCACCGCCGTGACTGTGCACATGTTGAAAAATACTATTCTGATTAAATCATTAACTGCATGTATCCCAGTTTTCGATGACTCATTTTTATTCAGTATAGCTTGTATGTGTGCGTGCGTGCGTGCGTGTATGCGTGCGTGTATGCGTGCGTGCGTGCGCGTGCGTGTGCTTACGCGTATATTAGAGACAGAGAGTGGCATGCTGAAACGTGCATGCGTATGTATGTGTATTAGGCTGCGTGTATTCCTATAACATTACTTTAATTAAACCTCACAACATGTGATTATGCCCGACCAGTAAAGCTAGTAATTCCTATGTCACTTCTCCCTTACATTTTTATTCTCTATTGGCTTGTGTTTGTCAAGTAATTTGTTGTTGTTGTTGCCTGTTCAGTAGTAGAAAATAATTAGTGCGATAGTAATTAATCAGTAAATTAGCAACGGCAAGTTCGAAAAATGGCTGTTACTACCAAAGCTTTTACCGTTGTCAAATAAAGGGTCATTGTCATTGTCATTGTCAATGTCTGTCTGTCTGTCTGTCTGTCTGTCTGTCTCTCTCTCTCTCTCTCTCTCTCTCTCTCTCTCTCTCTCTCTCTCTCTCTCTCTCTCTCTCTCACATCTCTTCCATATATCGTTGAGAGTCACACGCACGTACATCTACAATCTAAGTAGAAAAAACAACTGTTTTCCGGATGCATTTAAAGATGCAAAAGTAATCCCACTACCAAAATCAAAAGATATAAGTGAAGATCTAATAAGATCTAATAATTTTCGTCCCATTTCATTACTACAAGTTTTGTCAAAGCCTTTAGAGAGGCATATTCATAAACATCTATCTAAATATTTAGAAAACCGAAATCTTATCCATTCATTGCAGACAGGTTTCAGACCAAACCATTCCTGCCATACCGCGCTGATTAGGCTGACAGATACATGGTTAGCATCTATCAATGAATCTAAACTAACATGTGTAGTCTTTTTAGACTCCGTAAAGCTTTTGATTTCGTAAACTATGATATACTGATAAAGAAAAACGCATTATACACCAACAGCGCTGCCACGTTTTTCAAATCCTACTTGGATGACAGAAGACAAAAAGTCCTTCTTAATGGTACATATTCTAATCACCGCTTAGTCAAGCATGGCGTGCCCCAGGGCGCTATTTTAGGCCCTCTTCTATTTTGTTTGTTCATTAACGACCTTCAGCTGACAATTAGCGATCATAATGTTTCATGCGATATGTTCGCAGATGATGCTGCAATACACACGCCCGACGAGGAATTATCTATTATTGATACACGCCTACAAAACGCACTACAAGACATTGACAACTGATGTAGTAACAATTCCATGATCCTAAACCCAGCGAAGACTGAATGTATGGTATTAAGTACCCGTCAAAAGCACCAGCTCGGCTCTCTCTCACTCAGCTTGTCTCTTCAAGGAAAAGCCATCAGTCAAGTAACAGAACATCGTCTTTTCGGTGTTACTGTAGATAACCAGTTTAAATGGCAGTGTCATATTACTAACATATGCAACATAATATAAAAAAAACTTAATAATTTAGCCAAATTAAAATATATCACTGATGTAGCAACACGTAAACTGTTCTTTAACGCCCACATCAGGTCACATATCGACTATGCTTCTACAGTGTGGGATGGAGCAAGCGAGGTCCAGTTAAAGAGACTGAACTCTCTTCATCGTAGAGCCGCAAAACTTATCCTACCTGACCCTAACTCAACTACCGATAATAAATTGAAAACCTTGGATATTCTCCCCCTCAAAAATCATTTAATGTACAATAAGGGAATAATTATGTTCAAAACATTGAATAGCAAAATGCCTGATTATATTAAGAAACTATTTTCCTTTCCATCACCAACGTACTCAAGATCAAGGCAATTCATTATTGTACCACGACCTAGAATCGATCTCTACAAGACAAGTTTAGTGTTCTCAGGCCATAGCCTGTGGAACACTTTGCCTAGGAAAGTTACAACATCAACAACCCTTTCATATTTTAGAGCCAGTATTTTCAATTACCTCACGTCATTATCGTAATACTTTCACTGCGACCCTATGTTATTCAGTGTGTGCGTTCACGCGCGTGTTTGTGTTTGTGTGTGTGTGTGTGTGTGTGCGTGTGTCTGCACGTTTTTTTTGTGGTTTTTGTTGTTGTTGTTTTGTTTTGTTTTTATATCAGTCATTATTTTATTTTTTAATTATTATTATTTTTAAAATATAACATTTTCACACTGTGCATTATTTGTAGATTAGATTAGCAACGGCAAGTTCGAAAATGGTTGTGCTAGCCAAAACGTTCACCGTTGTAAAATAAAGAATCATTGTCATTGTCATTGTCATTCTCTCTCTCTCTCTCTCTCTCTCTCTCTCTCTCTCTCTCTCTCTCTCTCTCTCTCTCACACACACACACACACACACACACACACACACACACACACACACGCACACACACACACACACACACACACACACACACACACACACACACACACACACACGCGCACACACACAACCTCACCACACCACTCGCTACACCACCACCACCACCAACAACAACAACACGCTTACATTCATATATAAATGCGTTAGAGACAGAGAGACACTTACAGGTCATGTCTGATACTTCTTTCACAGTCTTCATGTCGATTCTTGCAATACGACCGACTCCAGCTATAAACAGAGCGGTGTTGTTCTGGTTTGAGGTCATAAGATGTACTGGGAAAAAAAAGAAGAGAAAATTGTATACACTGTGTACGGGTCTTTGATTTTGGACCTTACGAGTTATAGCCGTATGGTCCAATATCACAGACCAGCACACAAATATTAAACTCAAGCCAGCCCTTATCTGTAGTTAGCGACACTATACATATGGGGGTCTACAATGCTGGATGTTGGTTTGCCAGTAGCATAGTCGTACAAGTCACATTATAACAGCAAACAACATCCCTTCTCTTTCAAATAACCATTCATTTGTTTACATTGTTAAGTTATACATAAGGGGAAAAAAATGGGAGGGTTTCCACCAACTCTTTGGCCACTTTCAATTATGCGCGTGTGTTAGTCTGTGATTTTGGACCTTATGGCTTTAGGCCGTTAAGTACACAATCACAGACTAACACACACGTGTACCAGTTTTTATCTACCGTATTGAAAATATGGTAGACTTTGGGATGGGCCTGGTCGGAGCGCGTTCAGTAGAATGCAAAGAACATAACAGGCGGGCGGGCCTCATATTGTGATAAAGAAGTAACAAGATCAAAATGCCGTCACATCTAGCTACTCTAACTTTGCTGTTAAACGTACTTTTGGCGTGAAAAGTCGTGTGTGTGTGTGTGTGTGTGTGTGTGTGTGTGTGTGTGTGTGTGTGTGTGCGTGCGTGCGTGCGTGCGTGCGCGCGCGCGTGCGTGCGTGTGTGTATGTATACACAAAAATCTCCGAAGCTGGCTTACGTACAAGCTTAAAAATAGAGAAAATGCTACATTCAGGAGGCGTTTAGGAGAGCAAGCAAGCATACTGAAATTGGATGTCTCATTGAAGAGTTAGATGACCGTTTTACAAAAAGTCGGTTGAACCACATTGGCGTCCGTAATTTTGATAATATGCACTTGAAATCTTGTATCTAGCTAGTTTGTAGAAAGACATTAGATTAGTTCGTTAGCCAGCTTTGTACCCCTTCAACTTTTTCGAAAATAAAAATTCAATGCGTGAAAAATGTCAAAAGTAAAACTCCTTGATTTCATCAGAAGAGTCAGACAGTGAGGGTGACGTTAAAGCACTAAACCCGTCAGTGTTTTATACAATGTTCCTAATTGACGCAAATCACCAGCACTGTTTTACATGTGTATTAGCTGACGCAATGCTCTCCTTGATTTAGGAAGACATACTCTATTTTTGTTATGATGTTTGCGAAAGTATTGTGGGAAATGTGGAAAATGTCTGCAAGCTCATACAGAGGAGGCTTTGTGGGCATGGGCCATCCCACCTTATTTTTCAAAATGGCTATGGCTACGCCAGCCCACAGAACGTATAACAGTTTTAACTGGTAGGAAGCGCCGTGTGTCTGCCGTCTATGTTTGTGTGTGCCTTTGCCGTGCGGATCGGGCGGAGGGGGGGTGGTGGTGGAGGGGGGGGGGGATTTGGTGGAAGAGATAAATCAGAAGGATAAGCTTAAAAACAGGAGCAAATCAGAATATTTCTAAAAGTAAAACGCACATGAGCTCAAAACAATACAGCAGACTTTGGGATGAAATCCTCATTTTGTTTCTTTTCTAACTGACTTACATATAACGTTCGTTCACAATGTTTGATCTTGGAAATCCCAACAAAAACAAACAAACAAACAAAAACACGCTTAGGAAGGACAAGTACAACACGATAAAATTCTGTGGTTAACCCCTTCACTGCAATTGCAAGAGACATAGATCCTCACGAGCCGCGAGAATGTGGGGGTTTATCTATGTCTCTTGCCGAGATAGATTTGTATCCACGTTATTTAGGCGGTTGTTACTCTCAGTTGTTAAACGAACAATGATTTCAGAAACAAAATATGCGTTCAGTGGCAGAGATGGGGTGATCAATGAAGACCACGAATTTGAGACACAGAGCACACACAAACACAAGGTACGAGTCCTTACAACATATGAAGAGGCCTCCGAGAATAAGCGCTGCTCGTCTGAGTTTTCTTAAAGGTCCAAGGACATTAATTGTGATTGGCATATCCATTGCCGTTGATCCTTCCTGGGAAAAAAACCAGAACGCGAATCAGTGTTAAACTATTCTTATCCACACAGTATCCAGACCAAAAAGGTGACCGCCGATTGTACAAAAACCAAGGCAATAACAAAGGAAATACCAGCTAAGGAAGAAACACGCTTCGGAAGAAGCGTGTTTCTTCCTTAGTTGGTATTTCCTTTGTTTCGGAAGAAGCGTGTTTCTTCCTTAGTTGGTAATTTCCTGTCCGAGCTGACGTCCGACACACGTGTAATGTCTTGATCAATCAATATAATGTCATCTGGCTATCTACACTGAATAGCATTTAGGTGGGGAAAAAAGGTTTAACTTGAAAAAATTCATAATTCAGCTTCTAGAACACCTGGTAGCGAGGGAAGAGTTAAGGAGGAAAGTGAGACTATTAGCAAGTTATTCTCGAACACTGTGCAGCTTTTCAATGTGTGCTTCGGTGAACATTATAGTTTCAGATCAAGATTAAACGGCCAGTATCGACAGCGTCAGTTCAGCCACATGTGTAACTGTGATAAATGTTAACCCTATTGTGCATGCAGTCACCGGTACTGTACATAGAACCGGTGGCTGCACTGATGCACAGAGAGGTTAAACAAACAGTAAAATGAGCCAAAACCACCAGAAAATAAGCTTTCTCAATCACAAATCTATATTGGTTGTATTATTGCGTAGTACACACTTGGCGGTAATTATCTGGTCACTATGTAAAGCGAAACAAACTTTAGAAGAAAAGCATATCTGTACCTTAAACGTTGTCTCGTTCCAAAGATGTTGGCTGATGTTTGTCCGTCACAAGAGAAAGCAAATTTAACACCTTCACTAACACTAGACGCGGATATATTTCCCTGAAATCTTCCTCACAAACCAGATAGGTGAGGCTAGCGCTGGTAGAATAGTACACTTACCTGAAATCTTTGTCAATTAAAGCCAAAGACCCTCAGGCGTAAAAGAATATGGACAAAAAATAGCTGCGGAGGCTGATGAGGATCTGTACCTCCTGCAGTTGTGCGGTGTTCAGTTTTTCTCGGCAGTCAAGTGGTAAAGCGTACATGCTTAATGAACAATTACTAGTTTTCCTATCGGCATCAAACCTACATGAGTATCTCTAAGGACGCAAATGTGACTGTTGTTTGACAGCAAGAGCCATAGACTGTCAAGAGGACCTGTGTCTCTATGGAGCTCACAAGAATCTACACTCTCTTGTACCATAGAGTATAGAGGCTACGTCAGCGTAACCTCTATACTTTTTGCTTGTGCACGTTATTTAACCCGTCCTGTGCCACTTGACGCAGACTGTATTAATTTATGCAATCTTCGTAGTTAATTCAACACCAAATATCTCTAGCTGTCCTATCATGGATTCAAAGTAGTGTCAGCAAGAGGCATCGATTTTCATGAGGATCAATACCTCTTGCAGTTGGGTGGTGTTCACGTTTTATCGGCACTGAACGGGTTAAACTGATGTCTGAAGAATTGTGCCACTTGTAGGGATGTGTGAAAGGAAAGGACACTGCAAACGATCGAGTTCATTTACAAGCACATATTTCAAGAAACGGATTCATTTTTCATTCACACACACACACACACACACACACACACACACACACACACACACACACACACACACACACACACACACACACACACACACACACACACACACACACACATACACACACACACGCCAGTGCACTTTATTCAAGCACTTAAGTTTGTGTTATCGGTACCACATCACAATACCTTAAAATTTACGGTATGAAACTGGCGCCTAAGTTCACCACTATTTGAACGATTACTTCGGCGAAAGTGTCCTTGCTTTTAATGTGACTTTAATTCATTCGTACCAAATATTAACTTCAATAATGACTTCTACAAACTGTGTACTAGCAATGGGAGATGGATCGACCAGGACAGTACAAGAGTACTGCCAGCATAGTTCAATGGTAGTGCCAGATTAGCTTGGCGCCTGGGAAGGCGCCAAGCTAATCTGGCACTACCCTTGAACTGTAGTGGCCAATCTCTCAAGGTGGTGTATTCAAGGTGAAAATACTTACTGGAGATAACTGCTCTTTTTTTTTTCGTTATCTAAGCAAAGACATTATATAAAAAGCATCGCACCGTACCCCGTGCACACTGAGACTGCAGAACATCCATGTTGTGTTTTTTGTCTACCGTATTGAAAATACGGTAGACTTTAAAATGGGGCTGGTCGGAGCGCATTCCGGAGCATGCACATGACGATTTTGGCGTGCGGGGCAGAAATTCTGGTAAAGAAGTAACAAGATAAATATGACGTCACGTCTAGCTACGCAAACCTTGCTAGAGAACGTCTTTTGGGCGCCAAAGCGCCGTATGTGTGTGTGTGTGTGTGTGTGTGTGTGTGTGTGTGTGTGTGTGTGTGTGTGTGTGTGTGTGTGTGTGTGTGTACACGAAAGAGCTCAAATGGGTGACTGTCTTTACCATCCTTATGAAAAATGGGTGTGTGTAAAAATCTGGGTGACCAAGTCAGACACACCCATTTTTTTCTGAGGGTTGTTTCTGCATTGTCTTGGGGTAAAGATTCATAAAAAATAAAAAGATCAGTTTTTCTCGTTTTGGCGTTAAAACATGCACTTTTGTGTTTAACAGACACGCCTGTAGTGTGTTTGAAAACTTGTCCCTCCCAGCAATGTGTGTGTGTGTTGTGCGCACAGAACCCTGAAAATAGGCGTGTATGTATGACAGCACCCTTCTCAGCTATAAATAACTTCATAGCTGATATGGGTCAGGAAGGGTGGGGGAGGGTGGGGGATATTTTGATGTTTGAGGGAGTAAATTGTTTATGTTCCTACAAAATTAGGTTTGTTATTTGAGGGTGTGGTTGTTTTGTTAAAAAAGTGTTGAGTTGTGATGTACTTCCGGGGTGATGTGGAGAAAAGTCATGTCTAGTGTCAAATTTGAGATTCATGTATACGTTCACCAGCGACTTAGCCTATACGTTTTCTACGTTTGTTTCCATGTCAGATGGAGAATATTTGATCTGAAACGTCGTTCTTTGTTTCTATTTTAAAGGGTTTTCCGCCACTATCTTCTGTTTTAGTTTGACTTAGCCTATAATTATATTCGTGCGCCCGTTGCTAAGAAGTGAAGTGATTGTATGAGTGCGCAGTGAGAGAGAGGACGTATAGACTTTGGGTGAGGCTGCTGTTGTCTTGTGTCTTTTGGTTCAACCTGTTGCTTTGTTTAAGTGGGTTTGTTGGTGTTATTCTTTCGTTTTGACTGCAACTCCTGTCAGATTGTATGCACAAATTGATTGAATGCAAATGACGTCACACAGTCAGTGTCGTTAGGTGTGTCGTCTGCTGCAGTCGGTCGTTTAGTGCAGTATGTAATGCTAGGTCAGAGAGAGAAAAAAAAAAACCAACCACCTAATGTTGCCAAAGGGTGTAATAGTAAAGTATTGTTTGTGTGAATGCTGCGTGTTTGAGGGAAGGACTGGAGAGTCGAGTGCTGAGTGAAGAGAGAAGGCGACAATGGGAAAACTATGATATCCAGCACTATTACGTTGGAATAGATGCATAACAGCTACAACACGCCTGTAAATGAAACACTTTTAACATTAACAAAAGTTGAGTATAAGGAGAGGTTTTAAAACAGTTTTAATACAAACTGTTGCCCGACACGCTTCTAAAAACAACAGTTTCTTAGTTTTAAACCTTGCACCGCGCCATAAACGCCGCGATTGCTTCGCAGTCTTAGCTGTCCTATAGTGTGGAATGTGGGACTTGTCCAACTGGATCCATCTGGTGCACTCCAAATGTGTATTTGTGGGTGGTTTGATGTGCAACTCGTTGCGCGCCTCAGAAATGACCTCCTGATTCCAGGGATAATTAAAATCTTTCATTCATAAGAGAGCATTCAGCAGCTCTATAAAACCCAAAGTGATGGTCCCCCTCCCCACTTTCACTCCCACCCCTCCCCTCCCCCCCCCCACAACCCTACCCAAACAATCATTAGAAAATCAACCAGAGGTATTTTTAGTGAGGTATTTGTTCACTGTGTTGTTGTGTCATTGTGCTTTACATTTTTAATGCAGGAAAAAGAAGGAATATACATTAAGCTGAAAAAAGAATGACAACAATCAAATAAATGTGGAAAAGAAGCATCAAATATTCCGTGAACTTTACCTTATTACAGACACCTAATTTTCTTGAGATGTCCATGCTAAAATGAATGATTTGACAAGGACACCCATTTCTACTGTAATGCCAGTTTTTGTGTGAGAGGCACCCACTTTATTGGTAGAAACCCATTTTTTTCTCCATCCAGTGGCTCTGTTTCTAGAAAATGTCTTTTTTATTTTAAGTTGTAGAGCTTAGTTACAAGGTGAGTTCTAAACATTCGCATCAACTCCAGAGCCCTAGAATAAATAGAAATATGAAAACCCATTTTCACATAAAATGGTAGGTAACCCACTCTGATGGTTTTGTCTCCCTGTGTGTGTGTGTGTGTGTGTGTGTGTGTGTGTGTGTGTGTGTGTGTGTGTGTGTGTGTGTGTAACAGCGAATAGAGCCCGCGTTTGAGGACGGACAAGCTTGAAATTGTATGATATTGTCCCTAAAAAAAAATGATCTCGATACCTTTTTCTCGATTTTTTGATTAAGATGCTCTTTGGCGAGAAAATGGCCGTTTCACAAAAACCGGTTGATCCACACTGGAGTCCGTAATTTTCCTTATTTTGCGTATAGTTAGATAAAAGGGACATATTAAATGAGTTCGTTAACCAGTATTGTACCTCTAGAACAGCAAGCCTGCAGCCGTCGTGGGCAACCCCTATAGAATCTTCGTTCGCGAAGTCAAAGCCAAGAAGATCTCTAGAACGTTTTGAGTGATAATTACATATTTTTTAAAATATATATATATTTTCACGACTTATATGGGTTAATCTTAAAACAATTGAATCTTTTTATGAAAATGCAATATTATCGACAATGACAAGATTATTGGTGTTGGCGGGTGAAGAGTACACCTAAAGAAGGCAGTGGAAGCAGAATGCACAGCATCAGCACCAACCGGGGAACCACGTAATGACCAAGTGAAGTTGTCACAATGTCATTTACGGGGCGCCGCTTTAAAATGTTTCCGTATATCCTTATTTTCAATTAATATCCATTCTCTTCGTCTTCAACGTTATTCAAGACAATGAACTAAGACAGGAAAATACATTTTTTTCATGAGAAAGCAAAAGTAAAAGTTGCTGTCACAGCCTTGTTACCTGCGACATAAACAAAGATAAAATAACTGAAAATCAAACAAAAATACAGTTTAGAAACTTCTATTAAATGTAGATGTAAATGGTAATCAAGGCAATTTAAGATTCGGGTTCCCAGTCTGAAGTGGTCGGCCAGTGATGTCGGTTGCTTCAACCCATGCGACGTACTCTACCTCGTGCAAATGGTATGTCTTATGCTCGGTCCCTATCAGGAACCCTTGCACTTCAGATTCACTCTCTTTCTCATCTTTCGATCGTATCTAAAAAAATAAAGATTAAAAAATTAAAAAAAAACTTATGCGTTTAGTGTTAATTGTTACTGAACAGACACAAAAGTGAGACAAAATATTACGGCTACTACTATAACAGACCGCCGGAAGCAAGTCATGATGTCGCGGAAGTAAACGGGACGTCTCCGCAACATATTACAGTTTCAGCCGGTAAATGGGTCGATGAAAACGGATTAACGTCGAACTAGAAATAATGTGTCATTAGTACAATGCCAGAAAACGAGCTCATTTGACCCAATTATGAGCTGCTGACAAGTGTGGCGGGTGCGACTGTTAATTGCGACAGTAATGCGGCCAAACAGAAAACCGTTCGCTTCATACTTTACTACTGAATGAAAAACACAAATCAAAGTAATACACATGTAAAAGATTTCCAATGCAACGAAACTTGTCAACAACGACCACCCTAGAACGGAGGAAAACTGGTCAGTGGCCGTTACATAAAGAATAAAGAAACAAACTCCAGTGAACAGCAAGCATCTGACATAGTTCAACGTGAGCGCGATTTCTTTTAAAAGCTGAGGTTTAGTCTTTTTGTTTCGCCCCGCACGTAATTTGGACCCAGATAGGGCTATATATTGGCCGCTAAGTCAGTCAAACCGCTCACTGAGTTGGCGGAGTCTGGGGTCTAATGTATAGACAGAGACTAGACAAGTCCCCGACGTAGCCCTAGTCGGAAACTTGTTACGTAGGGACTAACTGAGGCATACATTTCCGATGCATGAACTGAGACTTGAGTCAGACTATCAAGTCCGAGACTAGATATGGTTAGTCCGCGACTTGTGTCAAGTGCTATTTTTAACTTGGGAATATCCAGTTCCAAATGCCACTGAGCATGCGCCGCTGGGAACAGTTTTCGCCCTGCACGTGTTTTGACAGCCACTGTCTTCCATCTTCACTCTGCCTGTAAACTGTACTCATCGATTTTGGTTTTAATAATATTAATAATAATAATATTGTATATTTATATAGCGCTTGACCTCCAAATGAATGGCGCTCTAAGCGCTTTACAAGATCAAAAATCACAGAACAAAAAGTACAAGAAAGATAAATTTCACGGCGCTTGAAACGAAACTTTTTGTGAAGCTTCGTATCATCAAACTCATCTAGTGTGTGTCGACGATCTCTAAATACTCGAATTCGGCGTAGATTTCGTCGAGATAGAAACATCATGTAGACAGCGGCTGCCATTTTGATTCGCTTTAGTCAGAGACTACACGCTTTACACCTAGTAGATCGTGGGCTTAAATTTGGGCTGTTTAGTCCCTGAGATAGTTTCAGACTTGGCCTAGTCTCAGTTCATGCATGTCTTACTAACTTACTAACATGTTAGTCTCAGGCGTATGAAGATAGTTTCGGACTTAGGCTCTAGTCTCTGTCATACATCAGAACTCCGTCAGATCTGGGCCTATATAAAGCACGCAGAGTAATATCGGCCAGTGCAAACGGAACACGAGATACACTGCAGTCACAAGTGAACCCATATTAGCTTTTCGTAGGCTTACACACAAACTTATTCTGTAGCAGATGATACTGACAAATAACTGGGTGATACCTATGACAGCCACACTCCACGTGCACCTGTGGAATAGGGCTGTGACTACTGCTGTTATGGAATACTGATGCAGGCAGTGTGGCTCTCAAATGTTCCGGCTGGTTATTTGTCAGTATCGTCTGCTACAGGATACGTTCCTGTGTACGCCTAGGTAAAGCTGCCAGACTTCTGTGTACCTCATGCCGTCTCCACGGTGTGCACTAAACTGGGAGTCCTCAGCTGCTGCGCGCCTTATAAAGGCCCCTGGCTGACGGCCCGGAGTTTAAACTCCGCAAACTCAGTCTGTGAGCTCCAGGGCCCTACTGCTGGGCATTTATAAAAAAAAAAAAAAAAAAAAAAAAAAAAACACGTGCGGGACGGAACAAAAAGACTGAGTCTCACCTTTAAGGGCTGTTTTTAGGACATGCTACCATACTATCACACAGCAAACTGAACATAATCATATACGCAATGTACTGCGACCAGACACTGAAACGCAATACCAATGTCGAACAAACAGATTGAATTTTTCAAAGATTTATGTACAAGCATAACGGATATTCTTCAGAAACCCTTATGATGACCAGAGCTCATACAAATTCACCCTAATGAAAATAAAAAAAGGTCTAAGCACCTTACAACCGAGGTGTGATAGACGTAAACGGCCGGGCGATGGTGAACAAAGCGACCTGTCCTGCTTGATTAAGCATACGCGACTGACGTAAAGGCGCGTCGGAACCTCAGGCGATAAACAGAGGACAACCTTTCATTGTCGACCGAGCTTACACAAGTGGCGCTCGGACTCAAAGCGGCCGCTATATAGAGGGTCAAGTTGTGGTCGGAGTGACAACTGGCCGCACGCGTTATGCACAGGTGGTCGTTGTATGAAGGGTCGCAATACAGTAAAAACGAACGTGAGTCAATTGTAAATGGTCGCTATGAGCAGATGACCGCATATAAAGGCAGCTTTAACTTAAACGTTCGTGCAAATTGTATGCATTTTTGACAGCGCAACAGGTAAATGGTTAAAAATACACAAAACTAGTGCAAGTGTTAACATATTATAGACATATTATATATCAGTTGAAAGCAAATTGAATTTTCTTTCAAACAGGCACACTAACAACAAGAAATAATTACACTGTAAATCATGAAGAAGGGTTCAATGTCTAAATTTTATTTTTATTTTATCGCAAAATATTAAACATTCAATAGTCGCAAAGAAGAAATTTTTTTTATTACTGTACAACAGTCACTAAAAGAAGTTAATTCTGAAAGCCACTACAATTCCTGACAAAACAAGCCCAAGTATGTTAAAATTGCTTTATAAATGTATGTTCTATCCTCATGAAGACAAAGTGACTGAAATACGTAAACGTAGCACAAATGCACAAGAATTTGCAGAGAGCAAGTACGTGATAGGATGCGAATTTATTTTATTTTATTTTAATATATTTCGTATTTTTACAGCATGGAGTCATTCAAACATTAATGTGAACCCTATACAACTAATAAAATTAGTGAAATTTAAAAAAAAAAAGACGATTCTAAATTTTTCATAGCAGTGGAAAATTCCACTGTGAAAGCATCGATGGAATTCCATCGATGTCAAGGGAGGCAAACGTTTAAGAGTTAATTGTATTTAGAAAAACTACCGTAGAATCGTAATTTACTCACTTCGACTAATGCTAGTTACGCGTAACGATGATTTAAAAGGAAACTGTTCTCAAAAATGAAATGGCCGTCCCGTGCTTACAATGGCTGAAAAGTGTGACATATAAATAATTTGTTAGTATGACGTCACAGCTCATGATGAAATCCTTTTACAAACGCCATAAACTGGTGTGTAGATATGTCTGGTTTATTATGCAGCATTCCTCTGCTTGCTGTCGGGGGTTTCTCGATCGTAATTTAATTTTGAAAATCGGACGCCCCGTTCATAACAGATGGAGAAGACTTGATTAAAACGGCAGTTTTCAATAATGTGTGGTGAATGTGGACTGATCTAGCTCTTTTGAATAAGGTGACATTTGTAATCACTTGGTATTAATACTTTAGATTTGTGCTTCCTGAAATTGCACATTTGTTAATGACTAGGTAAGAGTTCCCGAAAATGCTTCAAAAACGTGACATAGGCTGTAAGCGCGTAATGGGCATTTCTACAGCCACAGAGTGATGCAATAATAATACCGGGTATTATATAGGCGCTTTACCCAATTCTGCGAATTGGCTCAAAGAGCCGCGAACTGAACCCAACACGCACATTCACGTGACACACGCAATCCCTCTGAAGACACAAAATATTCACGTGGTGCGAAGGGTCAGCTCAGTTACTGAGGTTTCGGAAATTTTGATCGCTTGTATTTGAAATTTATAAAGTGGCTTGAAACCGGTACCAAAGTGGATGGGGAGGAAGAACCGGAGTACCCGTAAAAAGAATCCCCTGTAATAGCATTAAACTTTCACGTAATCGGTTTAGAAATACCCTTTAACACTGAACAATGAACATGTTTTGCCATGATTGATGATTCGTTTCCAACGGACAGTTTGTTTTCTTACACACCTCCTTCTTTGCTGTCTTTGAGCGGAAAAGCTGTATCACACACGTGTGTGATACAGCCCTGCTGCGTGAACGTGAACGTGTGCGTATGCACAAAACTGTCTTCAACAAAAAGGTACGGGCACACTCGATATTGAAACTTGACCTACTTTCAGCTCACGTGCAATGCCGCCATTTTATAGTGACGACTGGCTCTCTGGCGTCATGTATTGCGCTATTACGTCATCATGTAGGAACATTTGTCTGTCATCCAAAATACTCAGGTCACGTTACAAAGTAAATGACGCCATGTTCTTTGGCAGAGACACAATGGCCTCTGTGTTGTGGTTAGGCGTGAACCGAAAAACAAGTCACATCTGATTTATGCGAAGAGAAAGGTGAGTAAGAAATAGATTCTTACACACCTCCTTCTTGGCTGCCTTTGGGCGGAAAAGCTGTATCACACACGTGTGATACAGCCCTGCTGCGTGAACGGATACGTGTGCGCAATATTGTTTTGTAGAAAATCTGGTCAACAAAAAGGTACGGGCACACGCGATATTGAAACTTGACCTACTTTCAGCTCACGTGAAATGACGCTATTTCATAGTGACGACTGGCACTCTGGCGTCATGTATTGCGCTATTACGTCATCATGTAGGAACATTTGTCTGACCGTGATCCAAAATATCCACGTCACATTACAAAGTAAATGACGTCATGTTGTTTGCCAAAGACACAATGGCGGCTTTGTTGTAGTTAGACCAAAGACAGTATATCATCTTTGGTTAGACGTGTGTCGAAAGCCAACTCACATCTGATTTATGCCAAGAAAAGGGCGAGTAAGAAATAGATTCTTATATCGGTGTTTAGGTTATACTGAGAATCTCACTCTCGTGGTCTTAAAAACTTATCCTACACGCTTTCGCTCGTAGGATAAGGTTCTTAAACCACTCGAGTGAGATTCTCACTATCACCTAAACAGCGATGTAAGACTCTATACATCTGTAGCAGTCAGCTCTTAGGATCGAAAACAAAATTTACTATGGACCAAACGATAAAGATTATTCCCCCCCCCCCCCCCATCCCCACCAATAAATAAATAAATAAAAAGAAAAGGGGAGACTGCCAAATAAATAAATAAATAAAATAATAATAATAATAATAATAATAATAATAATAATAATAATAATAATAATAATAATAATAATAAATAACCTGGTTATTTGTCATCTTGAATAATGGTGATTTAAAATTTTAAAAAGATTGTACAGTCGTAAGCTGTTGTAAATTTTTTCATTGATAAGCATTGCTTCGCGTACCAAAAGCAGTGACCTGGATCATACTGACGCGCTTCTTTTCAATCATGTGCTCAGATCTAAGTGCCCTGTGAAGGCAAAACACAGCAAGTCCACTTTAGTGAAAAGCGATATTTTCATTGTATTAAAATGAAAATCTCGCTTTCACAAACATGGATTTGCTGTCTTCTTAGTTCACTGGAAGAGATCATCAAAGACCATCTGTAAGAGGCGGAGTTCCGCGTAAACTCCTGCAGCTGCTACAAATCTAGAGCAAGTGAAATCAGTTTCATCTCATGTAACTATATAGTCATTATGTATACCCGTAGGAAATCGGACATTAGTATTTTCTGTGTGTGTACTTGGGTTCCCTCCAGTAGCAAATGACCTGGGGTCGACAACGGGCGCAGTTGGCCCGCGCACAGCTATGCGCGGGCCAACTGCGGCCGTTGTCGGAACGATTACCTCTGCGCACTGGGCTGGAATCATAATCATAATAAAGTGTTCTGCCTCGATAAATCACTGTTTTGAATCACTGACTATTGGTAGTAGTTTATACATTTAGTTACTCGTACGTACGCAGATTTGCAAGATATAGCTTTTCAACCTACAGTAACTGCAGCAAAATCAACCCTCCTCATCTCAGGATGTTACAAACGTGGCCTGAATTAGGCAGGTTACTTTGTTAATAATAATAATAATACCGTTATTATATAGGCGCTTTTTCTCAATTTTTGGGGAAATCGACTCAAAGCGCCGCGCCTGAAACCCAACACACACACTCACGAAACAGACACGGATTTACGCCATTTAAGACAAACACAGTACAAGACAAACGAAGGGCCAGTCAGCTACTGAAGTTACAGAGATTTTTTATCGCTTGTATTTGAAATTTGTAAAGTGGCCTGAGACCGGTACCAAAGTGGGGGGGTGGGGGGGTGGAAGAACCGGAGTACCCGGAGAAAGAACCCCCTTTGTTCGGAAAAGGACACCAGTTTAAGGATCGGCAGGAGCTTGTCTTGCCAGCCG
>BTPG01000006.1:153726670-153884170 GCA_036245525.1 Semisulcospira habei
GTGCATGATAATTTTGAGGTATAAATGTATCCGGGCATAATTTATTTTCATCAGAGAATTTTTTGTCTCCATCTTAAAGGCCAGAACAAACTCAGAGTTTCACACTTTAGTGCCGGGCTGCCAAATTTGGCCTTGAGGTAATCTTTTTTGTTGTTGGTTTCTTTGCTCTAGGACTGAGCGCGAGGAGGACGAGCTACTGCGTCACAAAATGATAGCGACCATGCAAGTAAATCACAGAAATAATGGGCAAATAAACGTCATCAATGATCAACCCAGATTTTCCTCATCCGGATAACTCATTCAAGGCGCCCCGTATCACTGCGGCGGCAGCACCAGATGATACCTCCACAGTTATTGATGCGGGGCGCCTTCAATGATTATTGCCGCACATCCTCTTCCAAGTTTTTGACTGGGTGTTTGCGGAAATTAAATCTGCGTCGGAGTGTCTGCTTATTGGTGTATTGGTCCGTGATTTCGGACCTTGAGGCTCAAACAGTATAGTAAAAAAAAAAAAAAAAAACACAGACCAGAACATAATGCGCAAATAAGTATATTAATCTGAAATTTCCTCTTTTTCTCTGGGCAGAAATGAAAGCACTACAGGGATGGACTGGTGGACTGGTGAAGACTGTTCTACTGTTCACCTTCATGAAAATTCTTTCTGGCGTTTTGCTGCTGTACCGTCACCCGGAGCCTGCGCAGGTAAGAAAATCTATCATACAAGCCTTAAATTACATGTACAGGTAATATGCGTATCGTTATTTAAAGCGTGCGAAGCTATTTGCCTTTCAGATTTTGTCTCTACCCAATACTTTTTTTTCTCTTGTTGGTCAGTTTATTTTCTATTTATGTGCACTTTAGCATCGGCGAACACACCACCCAAATGTATGAGATACAGATCTGTATCAGCCACAGCAGTTGCGGGGGCTCATGAGGATCTATGCCGCTTGCTGAAATCACTTTGCATCCATGTTCCTTTGACAGCCGGGAACTTTGATTTAGAACTTACAGTGATTTCAAGACACAGTCTCAGTTAGTTAGTTAGTTATTTGGGTTTAACGCCGAGCAGGCAACTAAGGCCATTGCACGGCGGTAGACACAGTCTGAGAATCTAGTAGACCCACTATAGTATTTCTGCCTTTTGACGCAAAAGAAAGCAAATCCATTTTCGTGAAAAGCGAAACTTTCATTGTATTACAATTAAACTCTCGCTTTTCTTAAAATTGGACTTACGGTCGTTCGCCTTCACAAGGCAGACTTACACGTATTACGTACATCATTATAAACACGAGTATTTATTTGTGCTTCAGCAACGTCGAAACATGAGATCTGAGGGGTCACGGTGGCAGGCCCCCATCCGGCCCATGGACCGTGTAGATGCACAGAACGTGCCGAAGCACGTGCTGGAGATCGCTAAAGGGGAGAACGTCAAGGTGCCGTCGCTGGACATCTACATCATGAGCGCCATTCACCACCACTACACCACTCCGCCAGAATCCCGAAAGTTCGGTTTGGTACTCGTCGGATACAGGTGTGTAACTCATCACAACCCGCGATATCTGTTGAGGTCTACTATTATTATTGCGATATCTTTTGAGGTCTATATCATAGTTCGGGAGACAGATCGACCACGATAGTTAAGGGTGGTGTCAGAATAGCTATTCTGACACAACACTTAAACTATCATGGTCGATCCACATCCCGTCGTAGCATGTCAGGGCATTATGGGGTAATACAAACAATGAGATTCAGATTCAGCAGGAATAGACATTATTTTACAATTATTGTATGTAAGTCTTTTATGTTCATTTAGACACAAACAAAATACAAGATGGGATCAACCATAACCCACAAAGTCTTTTCTATATGAGGGCCATAACCCACAAAGTCCCTTTTATATGCGAATTGTCCTTACTGTCAATGGTCTCTACCTGTTGTCGTTGACCCGATTCTGCTGATTCGCAGATTTGCCAATGCGCCAGTGAGTTCTATAAGGGACACAGAGCATACGCGTCATTGGTTTGAAAAACGTCATTTGTCATGATGCAATTTTAGTTTTTACGTAATTTATATTTTACGTGATATGAGTTTCGCTTTGCCTTATAGACTTGAGAAACATGGTGAATTTCACGTACAATTTCAGTCTTGCTATAATTTGTGTAAAGTGAGGTTGACTTTACCTATATACATTATATTCTACTGTACACGCACATGCTCTTCATACAGCGCGTCGATGTGTGTGTGAGTGCGTGCGTGCGTGCATGCGAGAGAGAGAGAGAGAGAGAGAGAGAGAGAGAGAGAGAGAGAGAGAGAGAGAGAGAGAGAGAGAGAGAGAGAGAGAGAGAGAGAGAGAGAGAGAGAGAGAGAGAGAGAGGGATGATGATGATGATGAAACGTTTTCAGGATAAAGTTTTAGGCATGCGGGTGCCTCTCTTACAAACTGTCCTACCACTCCACACATAAATATACATCGAGCAACAGAGTAAAATAAAAAAAAAAACAAAAAAAAAAAACAACAAACATAGTGTCAAGAACATTCAAGTGTACGAAAAGCATAAAAGGCGAAAAAAACAACAACCCACATAATAACAGCGACAAAGCTGAAGGTCATCTTGTAATTAGAACATGTCTCTGAGAGTACAGCATCAATAGAAGAGAATTGAATCGTGGTATTAGTTTAGAAGTAAAAAGCGATAAAGGCGATCCTTAAATTACTAAATTTAGAAATAGACTTAAGATGCTGGGGTACATTATTCCATGCTTTTGCACCTGAAAAGGCCAGGCTAGTTTTATTTATATCTAGTCTTGTTCTTTGTAGGTGGAGCGACCTGTTTCTCGTGTTCTATGATTATCTGAAAACAGAGTTTGCAAATGGAGTGGGGCTCTCTCGTGTATAATCTTGTGCATTAATACACACCGATTAAATTCGAATTGTTTGTTTAATGCCAGCAATTTAAGAGATTTGATTTTTTTGTCTGTGGGGACGGGTTCAGGAAGTATGAGTTTAGCACCTCGACGATACAGAGAATTTACTTTTTTTTTCATATGAACTTCGCTGCAACCGTCCCAGACAGTGGAACTGTAATTAAAGTGCGTTTTGATATGAGCGTGGAAGAAAAGCTTGCAAACGTCAGGATTAACTATACGGCTGAGCTTAGACAAAAGGAACAAGTTTTTGGACAAAGTTTTGCATACGTTATCAACATGAGAGAGAGAGAGAGAGAGAGAGAGAGAGAGAGAGAGAGAGAGAGAGAGAGAGAGAGAGAGAGAGAGAGGAGAGAGAGAGAGAGAGAGAGAGAGAGAGAGAGAGAGAGAGAGAGAGAGAGAGAGAGAGAGAGAGAGAGAGAGAGAGAGAGAGAGAGAGAGAGAGAGAGAGGGAGACGCCATATCTACAGTATTGCGTGGATGTCTGTGTGGTGACAACATTTTTGCTTTTACCTCACTGTCACTGTCTGATTTTCTACGAAGTCGAAGTTTTTTTTTTACTGTTTACTTTTTTTTCTGCATAGAATTATCTTTTCCTGAAAAAGTTCAAAAGATACAAAGCTGGCTAACGAACTCGTCCAATGTTTTTCTCTAGACTAGCTATATCCAAGTGGATGACAAAAATTACGGACTGCAATGTGGTACAATGGACTTTCTATAAACGGTCTTTTAACCCTTTAATGAGACGCCCAATCTAAATATGCATCGAGGCTCTCCTAGGCACCCTTTGAACAAAGCACTTCCTTAAGTTTACAGCTTGTACGTAGACAAACATTCCAGATTCTAGTGTTTACATACATACGCGCGCGCACGCACTTACACACTTACGCACGGCACGGCACGCACGCGCGCGCGCACACACACACACACACACACACACACACACACACACACACACACACACACACACACACACACACACACACACACACACACACACACACACACACACACACACGCGCGCGGCGTTTCCCGAGAAAGTACGTTCTACAGCGAAGTTAGCGTAACTAGACATGACGTCATTTTTTTCTGTTATTTTAGTTGTCAGATTTTCAGACCAGCCCGCCTTTGTCGTCATCGGCATTCTTTTGAATTTGTTCCGCCGCGACCCATCCTAAAAATCTCTTGTATAAATAGAAGAGACTTTAAAACGTAGGTTCTTCACTTCTTGTGTGCGAAAGTGAACAAAATGGAGACAGGACTACACCAGCTTGCCAGCTCTAACGCTTTCGGATAGTTTCGGCTGCTTCATTCCGTGTTTGCAGGAGAAATGTCAGGAAGTCGACATGCAATCGTAATCAGTATTCAAAGTCAGGTAAAGGTCTTGGGGCGCGAGCCAACTCATACCGACGTCGGTGCGAGGTCCTTTTGCTCTTCAGTAAGCAAGGGTCATTGGGCCGAAGTCGGCCGCAGTCGGCGCGGACCCACTGTGGCCGACTGTGGCCCGATTGTCTTTTGCGTACTGGGTTACTATCAGTATCGAAGTCTTCTCTTCTCAAATGTCTTGCAATAACTTTCTTCTACAGGCACAGGTCGATGCGCAGTAATATTCCTTTCGTCTGCTGCCTCACCACGTACATGTCCTCTGGAGGGAACTCTTCCTCTTCACTCAACATGGTAGAGGCTCCGGCCACGTACTCGGAGGGCGATGACTACATGGGGGACCTGTTCTACACCGAGTACAAATGCAGGTACAGTGTATAGCGTTTTGACAGACATTGGATGATTGTGCGTGATTGATCATCTCCTGTCAGGGGTAGTTGTAAATGTACTGACGAACAAATGAAATGCGGCATGTTCGGAATATCGGAAACACTTAAGTGTTTCCGATGATTTAAAAAATGTTGCATTTCTTTTGTTCGTCAGAATAGCACCATTGGTGCTATTTACTATTACCCGAGGTGACCCATTACGCAACGCCCACCCCATGCCTATGATCGTGTCCTTTTTATCCGTTTTTCCCCATTGTGCATGCAGCCAAAGGCACTGTTTACAGTAGAGATGGCTGCAGTGCACAAGGGGGTTAATAGACATCATGGCTGCTTTATTGGAGTTGGACTTATTGTGGTCTAAATCTTAACAGGAAAGGTAAATGAAGAAAAACATGCGCTTGTAAACCAAGACCTGCTCGCCTTGCAGTCCATTCTTGTGCAAACTGATGTGTAGTATCCTGGCGCTGACTTGTAGTGGTTGCTTGTAACAACATAAGTAGGAACAACAGCAACAATCATATTAATTACTTAGTGTTAAATAACAATAGTAAATACTTATCCCATTGTGCTCGAGGTATGAAATAGCCACATTTTGGAGTTATCCTCTGATGACTGCATCACAATTCAGGAGCCAGATCGACCATGATAGTTCAAGGGTGGTGGCAGAATAGCTTGGCACCTATAGGCGCCAAGCTATTCTTACAGCACCAATAAACTATCATGGTCGAGCCAAATCTTGCTTTGGTGTGTCGCGGGCAGAATGAGTTAAAGGGCTTGTAATAATGATGTCGGTGATGAGAACAATAACAATACCAGTAACGGTAAAAATAGCATAGACAATATTTGTTGCGCATTCCAGCACTGCGGCCACGAAAAATTTCCGCTACGTGTTCTTCGCTAGAGAGTGCTCCACCGAGCTCTCACGAGGGTTGGAGATCGACTCTGTGCGCATGCCTGACACCACTGCTGGCTTAGGTAAATACAGTGTAACACTCTGCAACGGTCATTTTTATATCTGTGTGCTGGTCTACGATTTTGGACCTTCCATGTTATTTCCATATTATTTCTTCAGTAACAATTACAAACTTAAATAACCCCTTCACTCCCGAGAAAAACTAAAAAATCACCCAACTGTAAGAGGTAAAGATCATCATTAGCCTGGACGTGCAAAGTTAACATTGTAACCATGACGATCTCCACCGTTCACACATTACGACGTTGTCAAGTCAATCCAGACCAAAAAGGTGACTGCCAAGCGTGTAATATGCAAAGAAGTACCCAACGGAGAAAGAAACACGCTTAGAAAAGACGGGTACAACACAATTTATTAATATTTCGGGTAAATACCCTTTGTCAAAATAGACAAACAAACAAACATAGAGATTAGCCGCTACTTATCTTCAATGGCAGAAGGAATGTCTATGGACTATCTGCCATTCCTTCTGCCATTGAAGATAAGTAGCGGCTAATCTCTATGTTTGTTTGTTTGTCTATTTTGACAAAGGGTATTTACCCGAAATATTAATAAATTGTGTTGTACCCGTCTTTTCTAAGCGTGTTTCTTTCTCCGTTGGGTACTTCGTTGTCAAGTCAGACAAAAATGCAACCTCCTGTCACAAATCGGACCCAAGCCCCATCCTCCAACCCCCCCCCCCCTCTCTCTTCCATCACCCCTCCCCCTCCCTCACCGCCTCGCCCCCTCTCCCCCCCCCCCCCCCCCGCCCCAATACACACATAAACCTTCCGTCTTTAGTGTCATGTCTGTGGTTTTTTTAAAAATATTTTTATCTCTTCATCCAACAAAGTATAATATATTACATCCATACTTCCGGTTGTGGACAAACGCATCGTATTTATTCACAAACGAAAGTAATGTTTGTTTGTTTGTTTTTTCCATTTGATTGATTGATTCATTCATTCATTCACCCGTCTAAAGTATTATGTCCGATATTCGTCTTCCTCCTCAGCGCCCCCTCCAGTGTCCGTGGCCGTGTGTCAGCAAATGGCGTACGGTTACATGCCGCCCCAGGAGCTTGTCGAGTGGTTCGAGTTCCAGAGACTGGTGGGCGTCAGCAAGATGCACGTCTTCTACGACATGGACTATCTGGACAAGCGCGTCCTTGCGGTGCTGCGCCACTATGAGCAGATCGGCATGGCCACTCTCAAGCAAGTGACGCCCGCTGCCTTGCAAAGTAACTAATACGTTCCCTCTTAACACCCTCACTGCCAGTGGAAGCCGGTTGTGTTCCTGTTAGGTCAACGCCAAAGAGCGCCAAAGTGTTGTCAGCAAGAGACATAGATCCTCATGAGCCCCTCTTGCAGTTGATTGTGACCAGTTTGCCTCGTTAACCCTCATGTGCATGTAGGCGTCGATACTGTTCACAGTACAGGCGCCTGCGTGCACAAGGTGGAAAATCACTTAGCTCTGTTGGTTTTGACTTTTAAGCTAATTTTAAATTGTCAGTTATTGTAAATCATACTTATTTATGTGAAAATGTTTCCACCTTTGTACCAGTATACTGTGACTTGAATTTCTCGTTTGCTCTTGACAAGCACCCACCTCTATAGTAATGTCTAAAATATGACACACCTGTAGCTGAAAATATATGGATCTTAACCGGAACATGATATATCATTCAGGTCTGACAGTGCAATGGGAGGTAAATGAACTATATTTTTTCCATCGTATTTCCTTCTTACTACGCAATGGTGCGGTGAGAGACCTGTGCGTATGAAATTTTGCAGTTGGAGCGATGAGGGACCTGAGTCCCGCCTCCATTGACCGCCTGCCGTCAATGCAGCACCAGTTCTGGAGTGACATGTTCGCCGTGTACAACGACTGTCGACAGAGGCTGGCCGCCTACACCTACATCATGGACATCGACTTCGACGAGTTCGTCGTGCCCCAAAAACCTTACAACACTCTCAATGAGGCGCTTGGGGTTTGTTCTTTAGCTGCTTGCCTGCTACTGACGATAGCGCTCGGCGGAAAAAGACGCGTGGACACGGTATCGTCGGCAACAGTCAAGACTACACTCTGTTCCTGCCAAACGGCATCGTCATTAACAGTCAAGGAGTTAAATTGTAACACACACTTGATGTGTACCGCACTGAATTGGATTTAACGTGAACGCTTTGGATTGCGCAACACTGCATTGTGTTGTACTGTATTGCATTGCACGTGTGCACATTCACATGTAGGCTACGTGTAACAGGCACGTGGAATCCGTTGTAAAACCTTTGCACACGTTTTGAAACTGCCATCTTTGAAGACTCACTTGTTTAACAGAACAGAACTGAACTGAAACTTTATTTTGTAAGCATGAAGACAGTAGGCACGATGGCTTTTTCATGTCTGTCCTCAAAAACATTTTAAATATAACATCCGAAAAGGTAACAAGACAAATACAATTAAAATTAAGAAAATTGATTGATTGATTGTACATTGCTTAACGTCCCGAAAGGAACAAGACTTTCTCATGACGTGCCTGCACTGCTTGTGAACAATAATAATAATAATAATAATAATAATAATAATAATAATAATAATAATAATAATAATAATAATAATAATAATAATAATAATAATAATAATAATAATAATAATAATAATATAATAATAATAATAATAATAATAATAATAATAATAATAATAATAATAATAATAATAATAATAATAATAATAATAAAGACACACAGACACAAATTCAGTCAGATGTAAGGCAGCACAAGGATAACGCTTGATGTATGTTACTCGAGTGATCGCGCTACAATCACGCACGCACACACACACACACACACACACACACACACACACACACACACACACACACACACACACGCACGCACGCACGCACGCACGCACACACACACACACACACACACACACACACACACACACACGCATACGTTAGTTTTAGGTTAAACTTAAAATTGATCATACATTATGAAAGAATATTAACTATAAGTTTCAACTAAAAACTGAAAGAGTAAAGTTAAAACTTAAAAAGTAAACTACTGAACACTAACTATCAACTGTAAACTATTGAGCATAACCTAACAACTCTAATTGAAAATATCACACACACACACACACACACACACACACACACACACACACACACACACACACACGCACGCACGCACGCACACACACACACACACACACACACACACACACACACACACTCACACACGTGTGCTGTAAGGCAGCACAAGAATAACGTAAGACACCCGTTACTCGAGTGATGCGTTACACACATACACGCACAAACGCACGCATGAACGGACACCAGCGCATGCAAATACACGATGCAAATTGAAATATATAATATCAGATTAAAGTAGCATTAGGGACAATGGGTATATGGAGTTTAACCTCTTCATGTGGACATCACTGCAGCCGTCCCATACTGTGGAGACATAATCAACGTGGGACTTTATATGAGCATGAAAAAACAATTTACGGGTATTTGTATCCGTTACATGTCTAAGCTGGGACAATAAGAAAGTGTTTTTAGCAATGGTCTTACAAACATCATTTATATGGGTCTCCCAGCACAGTTGTTCATCAACATGTAATCCTAAGAATTTACGCTCAGTGACTTGTTCAACAGGTTCAGCGTTTAATTGTAATTGTAATGGCTGTAGTCGGCGTTGATGTTTTTGTCGCGTGGCGATTAGGATACTCTTTGTTTTAGCTGGGTGAAGAACCATATGGTTCTGTCTACACCAGTCAGATACCTCATTGAGACTGCATTGTAAACTATGGCTAATGTCCGTCGTTCTTTTACCAGAAACATGAAGACTCGTATCGTCAGCAAATAGATTACAATTAACGTCAGAATTAGTGATATGCAACGGTAGATCATTGATAAATAGTATGAATAAGAGAGGTCCCAAAATAGATCCCTGGGGGACGCCGTATTTTACATTTCCTTGCTTAGAGTATCTTCCATGGGCGTACACCATTTGTTTTCTGTCTTCGAGATATGATCGGAAGAATGCTATGGCGGTTGCGTTCAAGTGATAAACTGTTAGCTTATTTAGGAGAATGTCATGGTCCACAAGGTCAAACGCCTTTTTGAGGTCTAAGAAAACTGCTCCTGACATCAGGCTTTTATTGATTGATTCCAGCCAGCTGTCTACAATATGTGTCAGTGCTGACTGACAAGAATGTTTCGGTCTAAAACCAGACTGGTGAATATTAAGTAATTTACCTTTTTCCAGAAAGTCAAGGAGATGTTTTTGAATGTGTTTTTCAAGGGGTTTTGACAAAGCTGACAGAAGGGATATTGGACGATAATTATTGATATCTTCAAGATCTTTAGATTTAGGAATTGGGATTACCTTTGCTTCTTTAAGAATGGTTGGAAATGTTCTTTGTTTTATGTAGAGGTTGAAAATATATGTTAGTGAATCTACTGTATACGGTAATGAGATTTTTAGGGTTTCATTATCAATACCATCAATGCCAGCAGACTTTTTGTTCGGGATGCTAGAGATATATCTGCCAACTTCCGCAGCTGTAATATTAGGGATGGTGAAAGTATTTGATATAGTAGTTTTTTTAAGTGTTCTCTGAGAAAACTCGGCACTTCATATGGTTTACTGTTATTTGCAGCTGACAATGCCAGTATTTCGGCTGTCGTTAAGAAATGGCTATTTAATATATCAGCTGACATATGGGATGGGATTTCGGGTGCTGATTTACCCTTCGTTATGACGTTCAGAGCTTTCCAAACAGATGCCGTGTCCTTTATGTCTCGAATCATTTGTTGGAAAAAAGACTTCTTAGACGCTCTAACTAAATATTTGACACGATTGCGTTGTTTTTTGCATTCTTCGTACTTTTGCTCTTTTTTAAGTTTGTCTCTAAATGACATGGCTTGCTTGATATCCGCTGTTAACCAGGGTGGTATGGTGGAATGTTTAACTCGTTTTTCACGTATGGGCGCATGTTTATTAAGGACACTGAGAAACAGATCCATCCAGCATGACAAGGCACTGTCAGGTGATTGGTGATCATAAACCTCAGTAAATGGAGCATTGTGCAGGACCCACAGAAATTCGTCTTTATTAAAGTGTTTAAAGGAGCGATATTTTATAGTTTTATGTCTTTTAGTTTTATTCTTGTCTAGTTTCATGGAGACGTGACACCATACTGGGTTATGATCGCTGACAGCTAAGGAGGGAACCTGCACATTTGATATTTTATCGTCATTTGTCACGTAAATGTGATCAATTAAGATTGAAGATGTAGATGTGGTTCTAGTGGGGGTTTTAACTAATTGTTTTAAACCTAATAAGGCTGTTGTGGATGCCCATGCAGCATGGTACCCTTTGGGCTTAAGTAGGTCAATGTTAAAGTCGCCCAGAAGAACAATGTTATCTTTACTTTGATTAACTTTATCCATCATTTCTACGAAGTCATCATACCAGTCCCAGTTAGCTGCTGGATTTCTATAAATAAAGCCAATCAGGACTGGGGGGATTTAGATGTTTTCACCTCGACCCATAAACTTTCAACTTCGGCTGACTCTAGGTCCCGTCGTCGTTTAACGTTACTAATTATCGAATCATGTATATATACTGCTAGTCCAGTGTGCTGGGGACTTGAGGCATCTCTGTGGAGTACTGAGAAGTTTGGGACTGAGATGGAATTATCCCTGATAGTGTTTTTGAGCCTCGACTCGGATACACCAAAAACATGAAAATGTGTGGGCGTGTTCAAGAACACAGACAAATTTGGCACCTTATTAACTAAATGGTAAATGTTGAGGTGACCAATTCTCAACTCATCAGTTCGTTGTGGGACAGTTTTTACATTATATTTTGGCATGTCGGTAACAGAACAAACCTAACAATACTATTCCAAAAAGTAAAATAAAAATAGTGTCAATGTATATAAATGAATAACAAAACGACAAGAAAACGTAGGAAAAACAACAGCAACAACAATAAAGCAAAATTAAAATGTTTTTGACTCTCTTGGTCAGGGTCCAGCTGCGAGTTCGTCTTGCACAATGGGACTTTGGCAGGGTTGCGAGAGAACTACTAAAAAACAAACAAAAACTGTCTGAAATACACGCTGTCAAATAAGAAGGGTGTGTCCTATGAGTGTCTAACACAAGCTGTCAATCTAGGGACGCGTGTCCTAATGTCCGCGCGTGGTCTGAATTTCTGCAGCAGAGAAAACAAGGCTGCGCAGTCACTTTCACTAAGCTGGGGCACTCCTGGGGGCGGGGGTAGTGGGGGATAGGGAAATACGGAGGGATTAGAGTACGGGTACATCGGTCGGCCGTCACCTACGAAGAAGGGGGGGGGGGGGCCCATGGGAGATGTGGAGTAACCGTAGGTGGGCCGCTGTGACTTCTGTTCCGGAGCAGATCCGGCCTTTGATTCACCGCTACGTTGAGTGACTAGCGGTGTGCAGTCGGCTTGACTGCAGTCTTTTACCACAGCATGCTCCTTTCGGAATCGATGTGCAAGGTTTGAACTGACTGGGCGCTGAGAGCGTCGGTCTCTTTGAGGCTCTTTGTCTCTGGCACCAGGCTTGCCGTGTGTGTCACCGTGCCCTGGCAGCTGTTCGTGGCGGCGAGACTTTGGGTGATTTGGTTCTGGCCGGGCTGCGTTGTTGGAGGTGCGGTCAGAGTACGAACGCTTGATGTTGACAGCAAGAGCACTGGTGCCCCGCTTGTTGGGATGGATGGCGCGTCTGAACCAGCCGCTTTTTACCTCGCCGGTTCTTGTAGAGAAGGCGTAGTCATTGTCAACAAAGTTGACCTTGAGGGATGCGCACGTTTCCCTGAGGCAGAGGTTGGTGTCAGTGATGCATGGGTCTGGCTGCTGACGCTGGTTGTTCGTGGGCAGGATGGAAGACATGGAGATTTCTGCCTTGGGGAAGACTCGTCTGGCAGCAGAAATCACATCCTTCCAGCCCTTCTTGCCGAGGACGAACCCACGCTTACAGTCGTTGATGCCAACGTGTATGAAGAGAGAGAGAGAGAGAGAGAGAGAGAGAGAGAGAGAGAGAGAGAGAGAGAGAGAGAGAGAGAGAGAGAGAGAGAGAGAGAGAGAGAGAGAGAGAGAGACAGCGAGAGGGAGAGAGAGAAAGAGAGAGAACGAACGGGGAGTACCCTTGGGCACGAAGTAGGCTGAGTGTCTAATACACAAAGCCTGCTAAACACCACCCCGAAGGCAAACTTTATATCACCTTCAAGTTGAGGACTACCTCGGGGGAAAACGGGAGGACCCCGGGAAAAAAAACCCAGCATTTATCACGGTACACAACAAGTAATAAGTCATTGAATAGTTAGTTAGTTATTTGGGTTTAACGCCGAGCAGGCGACTAAGGCCATCTCACGGCGGGATGGGTAAAAATCTGGTCAGCCAGACTAAAAGCAAGGTCTTAAGACAAGACTTAAATATATCTTAAAAATATGTCAGGCTAAAATGTCTCACGAGTCTTTAAAAGAAATGTCTACAGACTCTCAAAAAGGGCAAAATAAAGAAAGTCACAGTTTATGAATGCTCAGATCTTATAAAAAAAAATACTGCATTCTCTCAATAAGTCATTGAAACACAGCAACTAATCAAATTCAGTAAGAGAATATTGGTATAAGTAGAGAGTAGGTAGTTGTGAAACCGTCATCAAGGGTAACTCAAAAAAAAAAAAAAATAGGGGGTGGGGGTGAGGAGAGAGAGAGACGGGGGCGGGGGGGGGGGGGGAGGGGGAAGGAGGAAGGGGAAGAAAGGTAAAGGAAAAAGCGTAAAGAGAGAAAGAGGGCTAGAGAGAAGTGATAAGGGGTGGGGGGGTGGGGGGGGAGGAAGAGAGAGAAAGAGGGAGAGAGATAGAGGGGGGAAAAAAGGGTGTGTGTGTGGGGGGGGGGGGGAGACAACCAGCCAGAGCCGCCAGCCACACCCAACAGGCACCCACCAGCCCACAGAAAAACGCACAGGCACGCAACAAGACGACCACATACATCCCCAAGGGATGCACATGATCGCCTCGCCCCACAACCGCACATCACTCCGTGAGCCGGAGACCGGGAGCCCGACAGGGAAGGGCAAGGGATCCAACTAAACGTACGGCCAGCGCTGAGAAAGTCCCCAAGGGATGTGTACATATCAACCAGCGCCAGCCTCACCTATCTGGTTAGTGAGTAGTAAAACAGAAGCGACACAGTGAGGTAAAGGTACAGTTAGCAGACACAAGCAAAGTAAAAAATGTTAATCTTTCATATTCATCCCGAGTGGCGCCACAGTGCCCAGTTTATTAATCAGAAATTTTTCACGGTCTTTCCTGGCCCAAACAGTACTGGCTTGCATAAGCCAGAGGCCTTTAACCCGAATGTCCGAGAGGGAGTGGTCCGCCTGATTGAAATGTCGTCCGACCGGTCTGTTGTATTGGTACTTGACAGACTGAAGATGTTCTTTGAAACGGTCGTTGATGGTTCTTTCCGTCTCTCCAACATAGAGTTGGCCGCATTTCACACAGGAGATGACATAAATCACGTTGGTGGTTTGACACGTGAAGTATCTGTCTATGTACTTCAAAGCCCCCGTGTCTCCGGGGAAGGTTTTTGAGCCAGAGACTAGGACAAGGACAGTCTGATATAAAACCTACGACCTGAGGACCTCGATGCCATCGTCCCAGCTTGCTAGGCCATGGCAGACGAACCAAGGGTTTAAAGGATGGGGCCAGTACTGCGCACACTGCACTCCACCAAAAAGCTCCACCGCGCAGGCTTTAGGAAACGTCCACGGACCATGACACTGACCATTCCAAGTCCTGTAGCGACGGGCGAGGGGCGAAACGGCAGGTGAAAGATGTCACTGGAAGCCGCAGTCTCAAACCTGCATGCAGGCGGTTCAGGATATTGGTCGCCTGATGTTGACCTGGGGATGACAACGTCACTCGGCACACCCTGAACTACCAAGCAGCCTTCTCTAGGGACAGAACTGCTTGCTCCACACGGAGAAGGGCCTAGAAAAGGTGGCCTAACCAAAGCTCGTCCCCTCACAACCCCAGTTGGCTAGCCGCGGTCAACGGGCATCTTCTCCTGCGGTCAGAAAACAAGTAAAAACAACGGATCCACTCTAATTACGACCACTACCGGACTCAATGTAGCATGCTGGAACATCCGAACCATGCTTGACACAGCAGACAGCGGACGCCCTGAACGTCGCCCCGCCCTCATTGCCCATGAATTGCGGAGGTTAAACATCGACATCGCTGCGCTCAGCGAAGTACGCTCTCGAACGAAGGCAGTCTCCAAGAACTTGGCGCTGGCTACACCCTTTACTGGTCAGGCAAGTCTGCATCAGAAAGACGGCTCTCGGGCGTGGGCTTCATGGTCAAGACCTCCATTGCGACTAAGCTGGAAAACCTACCAACCGGTCACTCAAACCGCATCATGTCCATGGGCCTCCCACTGAGACACCAGCAACACATCACCCTTCTCAGTGTTTACTCCCCAACCCTCCTGGCAGAGCCTGCAGAAAAGAACAAGTTCTACACTGACCTGCGCAGCCTCCTACATAGCACCCCTGCAGACGACAAAGTCATCATCCTTGGCGACTTCAACGCCAGAGTGGGCCAGGACTCTGAAGCCTGGAAAGGAGTCCTCGGCAAGCATGGCGTCGGGAACTGCAATGACAATGGCCGCCTACTGTTGGAGTTCTGTGCAGAGCAGCAGCTTGTCATCACCAACACTATTTTCCAGCAAAAGGAGAGTCGAAAGACCACCTAGATGCATCCTCGCTCCAAACACTGGCACCTTATCGACTATGTCCTAGTGCGTCAGAGGGACCTCAGTGATGTCCTCCTCACCAGAGTGATGCCCAGCGCAGAGTGCCACACTGACCACCGCCTTGTCCGCTGCAAACTCAGGCTCCACTTCAAGCCAAAACCCAAGAAAGGGGGGGGGGGGGCACCCTAAGAAAAAGCTTAATGTTGCCAGCCTTCAGCGTGACGACGTAAAAGCTGCCTTTTAGACAGATTTACAGCGCAGGCTCACAGACACAGATGACCTAGCAGATTCCTCCCCTGAAACACTCTGGAAACGGCTAAAAACTGCTATCGCAAAATCCTCTGCAGAAGTCTTGGGTTTCGCTAGAAAGAGGAACAAAGACTGGTTTGACGAAAACGACGTTGAGATCCAGGAACTCCTAGCAAAAAAAAAAAGAGCCGCCCATCAGGCCCACCTAGCCCAGCCTTCCTGCCCTGTGAAGAAGTCTGCCTTCCGCCTCGTCTGCAGCAGTCTCCAGCGCAAGCTCAGAGATCTCCAGAACGAGTGGTGGACCAGACTCGCACAGAGGACCCAGCTTTGTGCTGACAACGGTGACTACAGGGGCTTCTACGAAGCATTGAAAGCAGTGTATGGCCCCAGGCACCTGATACAAAGTCCCCTGCGAAGCGCTGATGGACAGGCACTCCTCACAGATAATAACTCCATCTTGAACCGCTGGTCGGAATACTTTCAGGACCTCTTCAGCGCTGAGCACACTGTTCAAGAAGCAGTCATCTTCCAAATCCCACACCTCCCAGTAAAGGTTGAATTGGACGAACCGCCCACTGCTGAAGAGACCCTCACAGCCATCCACCAGCTCAAGAGTGGCAAAGCAGCAGGCTTTGACCGAATCCCACCAGAGATCTGGAAACATGGAGGCCCAGCACTGCACAACAAACTCCATGACCTCTTTCTCTGCTGCTGGGAGGAAGGAACACTACCAAAGGATCTCCGTGATGCAGTCGTCATCACCCTGTACAAGAACAAAGGAGAAAAGTCTGCTTGCTCCAAGTACCGTGGAATTACCCTGCTGTCCATTGCCGGGAATATACTCGCGAGGCTGCTCCTGAATCGGCTGGTACCTGCCATTGCAGAAGACCACCTCCCAGAGGGCCAGTGTGGCTTTAGAGCCAACAGGAGTACCACCGACATGGTCTTTGTGCTGAGACAGCTTCAGGAGAAGTGCCGCGAGCAGAACAAAGGACTGTACGTAACGTTTGTCGACCTAACAAAAGCGTTCGACACTGTGAGCAGGCAAGGCATGTGACAGATCTTGGAGCGACTTGGCTGTCCCCCAAAGTTCCTCAGCATGATCGTACAGCTACACGAGGACCAGCAAGGCCAGGTCAGACTCAACAATGACCTCTCAGAACCATTCCCCATTCTCAACGGTGTGAAGCAGGGCTGTGTGCTGGCACCGACCCTCTTCACCATCTTTTTTAGCATGATGTTGAAGCAGGCCACAGTGGACCTCGACGATGACGATGCAGTGTACATCAGGTATCGTCTCGATGGCAGCCTGTTCAACCTCAGACAACTGCAGGCCCACACGAAAACCCTAGACCAACTGATTCGTGAGCTGCTCTTTGCTGACGACGCTGCCCTCGTTGCACACACAGAGAGAGCCCTGCAGCGCATCACATCCTGCTTCGCAGACGCTGCCCAGCTCTTTGGACTCGAGGTCAGTCTGAAAAAGACAGAGGTTCTCCATCAACCGGCACCCAAGGTAGAGCATCGCCCTCCCCACATCACCATCGGTGAGTCTGAACTGAAGTCAGTGCACCAGTTTACCTAACTTGGCTGCAGACGTCAGACGCCAAGCTGGACAAGGAGCTGGACAGCAGGCTGGGAAAAGCAAACAGCGCTTTCGGGCGTCTATACAAGGGGTGTGGCACAATCAACAGCTGAAAACAGGCACCAAGATCAGCGTGCACAGAGCTGTCGTCCTCACCACCCTGCTGTATGGTTCCGAGTCCTGGGCCCTCTACCGCATCCAACTACGACTCCTCGAACGCTTCCACCAGCGCTTCCTGCGTACAATCCTTGGCATTCACTGGAGTGACTATGTCACAAACGTCGAGGTCCTTGAACAGGCAGAAACTGTGAGCATCGAGGCTTTGCTGCTGCGGACACAGCTCTGCTGGGCTGGGCACGTCTCCAGAATGGAGGATCATTGCCTACCCAAGATCACCCTGTTCGGCGAGCTCGCCACTGGACACAGAGACAGAGGGGAACCAAAGAAGAGATACAAAGACTGTCTTAAGAAGTCACTTAGTGCCTGCCAAATCGACCACCGCCAGTGGTCTTCACTTGCTGCGGACTGTGACACCTGGCGCTCCACCATTTACAAGGCAGCTGTCTCCTTTGAGGACTCTCGCAGAGCTGGCCTTAAAGACAAGCGGCTCAGGAGAAAAAACAGAGATGCCGCAACTCAGAACCCTGGCCAGACCTCCCTCTGCAGCCACTGCGGTCGAACCTGCCTGTCCCGGATCGGCCTCCGCAGTCACGAGAATGCCTGCAGACGTCGTGGACAACCCCTATAGAATCTTCGTTCGCGATGTCAAGCCAAGAGAGAGAAGAAAGTAGCATTATAGGGAATCAGCATTAATTATCATCAATCAAAAAATAACATTTCTTGATGAGATAACATTATGATACTAGTAATAAAGTTGGTAGATACAGCTAATCTGCTCAATTATTTCTGAGTAAATACTGTAGCAACTGGGCTTTGAAGGAGCTCACAGACTGTGCTTTAATCTTTTTGGGGAGTGCGTTCCAAGAAAAAGACGTCTTGAATATGTCTATTCTGGGCTTTGGAACTACCAGGTCACAATACTATGTGTATTGTAGGGTGTGCTACAAGTCTTGAAAAGATTAGATATGTAAGCTGGTGTTTTTCCTACTGTAGCCTTATATAGCAATACTAACTTATTGAAAACAAAGTGTTGACGGAAAGGGAGCATACGAAATAATGAAAGTATTTCGTCGGTACTGCTTTGATGTGGAATGTTTTTTTTTTAAAATCTAATATAAGTTTAGCTGCTCGCCTATGGAGTGAGTTTAATATTTTTAGATTTGCGACACTACAGCCACCCCACACAGATGAGACATAACCAATATGCGATTTAATATCTGCATTATAGAATAGCTGTCTTGTTTCTCTGTCAGTGAAATATTTTAGTTAAGCAAAAAGGAACACAATTTCTTGAGATCACCTTGCATATCTTATCTGTTTGACTTTGCCAGCTGAGGCAGTTACCAATGTTTGTGCCAAGTACACTATGTGCTTTAACTTGCTTAATTTGTTCAGATCCCAGAAACAAATTCAAAGGAGGGGGATTGAGCTGATGTTTTAGTCTGGTGGCGACGAGCATGCACTTTGTTTTACCAGTGTTTGGAATCATGACATTAACAGTACACCATTTTAATGTAACATTTAGACGTTGCTGCAGGGTGTGGTTGACATTGAAAACATTTGCATCAGAAAAGTCTAATGTGCCGTCATCTGCAAAAAGGCTGCAGGTGACTCCAGTGGGAGAAATATTTAGAGGGAGATCATTTATAAAAGAGAACATAATAATGGGCCGAGTATGGATCCCTGCGGCACACCATGACAAATTATACCCTCCGCGGATTGTTTGCCATTTACAGTCACAAACTGAGTTATTTTCTCTAGGTATGACTGAAAAATAAACGCCACAGCGTTGCTGCTATGCCTATATGCTCTAAGTTTCTGTATAAGTAGATTATGACTGACTGTGTCAACAGTGTTGCTAAAATCTAAGAATACAGTCCCTGTCGTTTGCAATCTATTCATTGCATCGAGCCATCTATCAATCAGATGAATCAGCGCCGTATGACAAGAATGGCGCTGTCAAAAGTCTGATTGCAAGGGGTGTGGAACTTGGATGATTTTCCAGGAACTCTTGTAAATGACGGTGAATATGTTTTTCTATTGGTTTCGACAAAGTCGAAAGTAATGAAATAGGCCTAAAGGTATTTGGCTCAGATAGATCTTTAGTTTTGGGCAAAGGAATGACTTTTGCTTTCTTTAGGCTGAAGGGAGGGACAATGGAGGAAGCCTGAAGTGTAGCGCGCGGGAACGCGGCGGACACTAGGTGGATTAGCCTCAGCCAGGTGTCGGTTGTAATGGGACCCTGGTTGTCTCTGCAGCTGTTAATGCCGACATGGAAAACCACGTGTCGGATACGTGGAGTAGGGGGGAGGTTAGCGAGCCAGTTGCTTAAAGCCTCAACAGAAAGACTTGATACTGCTAGATTTTGCACGCTGCAGTTGTTAGATGACATCTTTTGTTCGCTGACTCGTGTAATGACGGATTTGCCGAGCAGCAGAACGTTGGCGTCATGTCGAATGGTCGTGCTACAGATATGGTCGTAGGGTGTCTTAGCAGGCTGTATGATAGTGGCTTTGGGCGTTGTCTTTTCTGCGGCCTGCGACAGTGAAAGTCCGCAAGAGGTGACATCATCAGCTTTGTCATCAGCAAGGACTGCAAAGCGATTACGGATGACGACGTTTACCACTGAGGTTTCGTCATTTGTTGAAACACGCTGTTTGGTCACTGGTGTGCTGTCTGCTGATGACAATATATGCACATCTGCGCTGGAGGGACAGTGGAGAGTGGTGGGGATTTTGTTCCTGACAGTGGGGCACTTGACTGGAATAAGGACGAAATGGACTCTATCTGTTTTTTAAGTGCACGTAGCGAAATGCCGTGCGTGTGCATGCTGAGTGCAAGCTTTGTCACTTGCGTAGAGGCGCTCTGTTGTTGAGTCATCTTTTCAATCGCCTTGTCAGTTGAAGCTGTATAACTGCGTAGAGACTGGTCGATTTGTTTGATACATCGAGGCATCTCTGGTTCTTTATAAAGTCTGTGTACCAGTTTTGGGAAATGGATCGGCCATGATAGTTCAAGGGTAGTGGCAGATTAGCTTGACGCCTTCCCAGATTGATCCTTACCCCGTGTCGTGTCTTAAAGCGCGCCGAACCTATTACGAATTGTAGCGGAAAACTGAACTTTAACTGAACCCAACCCTCCCTTTCTCAGAGAAGGACCCAACGAAGAAAGAAACACGCTTACAAAGGACAGTAAAACACAATTTATTAATATTTCGGGTAAATACCCTTTTCAAAAGAGATAAACAAATATATAGATCAGTCGCTACTTATCTTCATTATCGCAGAAGGAATGTCCCTTTCTCGCCGCACATAAACAAGAGCCGCCGCGCCAAATAAATAATTAGACATTCGCAGTGATGAGTTTTGTCCCCTCGGAAAAACGCAGAGTTGGCGCCACTGAGAGGTCAGTTTCCCAGGTAAAATTAACAGTATGTTCTGCGCGTTTTAACTAATTCGAGACTGGTTGCATCCGGATACGCGGCTTTATGCAGCACGTCTCGAATGAGTTAAAGAGTAAATGCCGTGTCTATGCGAATTCCATTCTAAATCTGTGAAACAGGCTAGAAGATACCCAACAAACGACGTTTCTTTCTTTGTTGCTTATTTCCGCGCATCTTACACGCTAGTCAGTCAACCTTTTGATCTATAATGTGAAACAGGCTGCCGATGCCGCCTATCCAGAAGCGTCCAATTTTGGACTACACTCCTACACGCACGTGCGCAACTGGGGAGTCAGCTACACAGACTCCATCCTCTTCCACCTGCAGTTCGTGAACCAGACCACAGACAAGTACCTGTGGTCCGAGCCACTGGACAAAAAGAGTTCTCCCAAGGTCGTGTACAGACCAGACCGCACTAAGCAAGTACGCATCCATGATGCAGTTCCGCTCAGCCCGTATCAAAGGTAAGCGCAAGCACATTTCTGTGTTAGTAGTTGAAAGTCAGTCACGGTCAGTCGATCGATCGATCAGCCAGTCAATCAATACAGGCAGTACTACCTGTCATTTCTTCCTTAGTAAATAAGTTTTTTTTTACTGACTGACTGACTGACTGACTGATTGATTGATTGATTGATTGATTGATTGAATAATTGAATATCCGAGAGATCAGGTGCCTTGCTCAGGAGACCATCCGTCAGCGTTTCAGACGGGTACAACTGCGCTGCAAGTGAAAGATTGATCGGCTGAGTGTTTTGTCGTGTATAGTTATCTCCGTGCAAGCACAAGTGCCTGTATCACGAAAGTGATATTTATAAAAGCGATTTAGAAATGAACTAATTAATTAATTAAGTCATGATGGCGTCAGTAATAACTAAGATCATTGCTATTATTATTACTATCGTCATTAACCCTTTCACTGCCAGCTGACACGGATTGCGTTTCTGCAATCTTCGTTAAGTCGACGTCGAAGGGCCCCAGCCGTCTCAGGACCATGGATGGATTCAAAGTGGTGCCAGCAAGAGGCATAGATCCTCATGAGCTCCAGCAACTGCGGGGGCTCATGAGGATATGTGCCTCTTGCGATCGTGTTCGCTTTTTCTCGGCAGTGAAGGGGTTTATTCTTCCTGTTATTATCTTGTGCATCGCTTTTCTCGTTCAGCTACGCCATCCCGGAAACATACGTCAAGTTCCACCACTACCGGGGCTGCAAGCCTTACAATGGGGGCTCAGACTGTTCCATCCTTGACAGGACCCCCGCCCTTGACCTTCTCCGTTTCCAAGGCGACTGGGAGAAGGCAATGGAGCAGACTAAATCTCAATAATGAAAATGATTTTCATAAAATAATGTGCGCAGGTCTGTGATTTTGGACCTTTCGGCCCGTTGCCGCAAGGTCTTGAGTCACTGACCAGCACAACCATGTTTAACCACTTCACTGCCAGTTGACGCATTTTGTGTTTCTAGAACCTTTGTTAACCCTGTTTAACCCCGACGCAGGCACTACAGGATGTTGATGAAACGTTTTTTTTCAGGATAAAAAGTTTTAGGCATAGCAATGCCTATCTTCCAAACTGTCCTGCTACTCTACACATATAAAAATACATCAGACGATACAGCAAAAGATAAAACATATATAAGTAAGACCATGATAAGTAATACCATGATAATTCAAGGGCAGGGCCAGATTAGCTTGTCGCCTTGAATTAACATGGTCGACCCATCTCTCGTGACCTATATCCGTTAGGTGGCACATCCAAACTTTGGAAAGTGTGGCCTTGGGGTTAAATGAGTTAATTCGAAACTAAAGAACCCCAGCCGTCCAAGGAACATGGACTCCAAGCGGTATCGGTAGTGGAGGGGTTAACTACTCTAAATGTTATCTTCTTATTCTTATTTTGAAATTTTCGATCACAGTACGATCACAGTAAACCGAGAATAAGGTGGGCTTATCTCATTATTTCATCACGGGCAGACATCACGGGCAGCAAATACACGTCTCTTTCATTATCATTTTGCTGTTGCTGCTGATGCTACCGATGGACTTGTATTTTCTAGTTCTTTTCATTCGTTTTTGTGCAATAAGGTACAAAGGCCGCCCTCTTGTCTTTGGTCATACCGTATTGTGTCAGGTCAATGTTCATCTCAGAATGTATCAGTCAGAACGAGCAAACATCTTGATGATTTGTTCTTCTAAAGCAACGGGTCTATGTTATCAAAAAATAGAAATAAACATTTCCAGGGACAAGAGTTTCGTTACTGGTGTTATCTCTCTCTCTCTCTCTCTCTCTCTCTCTCTCTCTCTCTCTCTCTCTCTCTCTCTCTCTCTCTCTCTCTCTCTCTCTCTCTCTCTCTCTCTCTCTCTCTCTCTCTCTCTCTCTCTCTCTCTCTCTCTCTCTCTCTCTCTCTAGAAGCACCAGCTCAAGCCACTTACACTCAGCCTGACTATCCATAACATCGTTACTCAGGTCACAGAACACCGATTACTTAGTGTAATTGTTGATGACCAGATGAAGTGGCAATCGCACATAAATGCTGTATGTAAAACTGTTGCTAGAAATGAAAAGAAAAGGGGAGACTGCCAGTGCTCATATTTTAGGAAGTTTACAAAGTAAAGTAGGTAAGAGCACTGTCAGCACTTTGCTTTCAGTCACTTTCTTAGCGCACCCCTCTTTCCTATCTTTTTTTTTTTTTGTGTGCTTTGGCCACTGTGGATCTATGATCACTGGTCGATCGTGCACACTTCTCTCCCCTGACAGTGCTCTTACCTACTTTACTGTTGCTAGAAATGTTTTTATGCTTTCAAAGTTGAAGTACTTTATCGATGTTGATGCCCGCAAGTTATTTTACAATGCACGTCAAATCCCACATCGATTATGCGTCCACCATATGGGATGGCAGCGGTGACATACACTTGAAGAGGCTTAACTCCTTGCATCGGAGAGCAGCAAAACATATCCTGCCTGATTCAGCCCTGACAACTGACGAAAGACTTGAAAAACTGAAAATTCTACCTCTTAGCAAGTATCACCTCTTAAACAAGGGTGTGGTTATGAATAAAATCTGGAATGAGATTCACCCAGAATATCTTTGTAAGCTCTTTACCAAGGCAAGTTCAGGTTATTCTACTTCAAGACGAAACTTTATTACACCTCGCCCCAGGATAGATCTATTTAAAACCAGTGTATCTTTCTCAGGCGCATCTTCTGGAACAAACTGCCTACATGTATAACACACGCTAGCTACCTCTCCTCTTTTAAGGAATGCCTCCTCAAGTACTTGTCTGCTGATACATAATCTACCACAAGTATCCGTATCAAACATGTGTTTATCGTATAATCAGTGCATGCTGCCGTATGGTTTGTCCATACTAATAATAATCGCCTAATTACATAATTCAAGTTTCTATTATAATCCAAATAATTTTTGCTGTCTGAAGTGAATTTTCACTATGATCCAAATGATTTGCTTCGTATATAGGTCAAGTTATCATTAGCGCGTGTCTGTGTGTGCACGCGAGCGTGTATGTGTGTGCGCGCGTCAGTTACGTGTACTTTCTGTTTTTCGTTTGTTTTTGTATGACCGAATGAATGAATGAATTTTGTTTAATGTCACTTCATGTTTAATGTCTCCTAATTTTTCATTGTGTAATTTGGTACTATTAGTATTACAATTATTATCCTGTGTTTTGTAGAGTAGCAACGGCAAGTATGAAAAATGGCACACGTGCTAATTACTTCATCCGTTGAGAAATAAAATTTCATTTCATTCATTTCATTTCATTTCTCTGTTTCTGTGCGTGTGTGCGTGTGTGTGTGTGTGTGTGTGTGTGTGTGTGTGTGTGTGTGTGTGTGTGTGTGTGTGTGTGTGCGCGCGCGCTCGTGCGCGTGCATGAGTGCGTGTTTCAGTGTGACAGTCTGTATGTATTATTGTTCCATGCACTTAACATTCCATTGGAAAGAAACACATTAGAAAACATTTCATTTATACTTTATTAACATTCACAAAATATATTGCGAGACTGAAGACATAAGTCAAAGGCAATGCAAAAATTAATGACATGTTAACTAAACTGCAAAGGCAATGCAAAAATTAATGACATGTTAACGTATGCTGCGTAGATCAATATAAAATTGTCCAACACAATCTGTGGCTTGAACCATCTATTTTTTTTTTTTTTTTTTACAAATAATGTTTGCAAGCATTTATGTCAATCCATGACAGCCTCTTCATTTGTGCGAAGAGATCACTCGGTATATTCACGCGGATCTGAAAATGGATGCTTTAACACATTCGAGACGGTATAAGCAGCTGTATGCCGTAAATCTGGAGGTGGCGCGTCTTGAATGAGTTAAAGGTGCATTAAAAGTCGAACTGAACTAGACAGGGTGCGAGGGAACTAAGCTGACGATTACACACTTTAAACGTGAAAAAGACAAGAAACAAAACAACAAAAATAAACTGAACAATGGCTTTTGGTTCAAATAGCTGCTGAAGCTTGGTCATGTAATCGCCCAAAGACCGAAATGCGGTACAAGATGTGTTCAAACACGCGAATCATAGTCCAGCCAGTGAAAACTGATAGTCGCTTCTCTGCAGCATTCAGTGCCCTGAAATTACACAGAGTGAGTAACACAAGTTTAAGCTCAACTTCAACCCCTTACTTGCCAACAGAAGCATCAGTTTATGTTTTATAAATCTTGTGTTTGTTCTACGACCAAAAGCCACAACCCAAGCCAACTTGGATCATGCGGGTCTATGCCTCTTGCATTTAGTTTACTTTTCTCGGTTGTCAATGTCATATAATGAATCATGTTGGTCTATGGAAGACAACTCCTGTATAGTGGTTGTCTCTCTCCGGTGATTATTTCCCTTGGGCACTGCGCATGCTCAGTAAATAAAGTAGCGTGTTTGACGCCAAGTTACGAAATGGCTTCCCTGTATTTTGTGAGTGCCTGTTTGGTTTGAATCCAAGTCCATCCAGCCCACATAGAAGTGGAAACACGACATGGTGTCAGAAGTTAACGTGCAGCAGCAGTGACTGTTTATTTGAAGTGTATATTTCTGGAAGAGGACAATGTTCAAGCCACCAAAGGAGTTTAACTTTCATGAGCCAGCCGCATGGGCCGGTTGGAAAGAGCGTTTCCAGCATTTTCGTCTGGCAACAAAGCTGAACAGAGACAGTGGCGAGGTAAAGGTTAGTAGCCTTTGTACGTCTTAGGGGCAGAAGCAGGCAAGATATTCGCAACATTCAACTTGAATGACAAACAGAAGAAAGACTTTGACATTGTTGTGGGCAAGTTTGACGAATATTTTCTTCCGAAGAGGAATCTCATTCATGAGAGGGCTACGTTCGCGAGAAGAGACCAGCATCCTGGAGACACAGTAGAAGAGTACATTAGAAGTCTGCATGACCTTGCAACGCACTGTGAATTTCCGAATAAAGACGACTGCATTCGGGATAAACTTGTGATAGGCCTGCTAGACAAAGAACTTTCTGAGAAGCTTCAACTCACAGCAGACCTAACGCTGAAGTCAGCAACTACTGTGGCTAGACAACAAGAGCAGGTTAAAAGAGAGTTACAGCTACAGGGAGCCGCAGGGCACAACGTTAACAGAGTGAGCCATGAAAATAGATATCAGAGAAAGAGAAACTTTCCTCAAAGGGGAGGCAGGCAAAATCAACAGAGTGGTAGCAAGATGGACCAGACTCCAAATTGTAGTAGGTGTGGACTATCTCACATGAAAGAACGCTGTCCAGCAATGGGAAAGAAGAGCATGAAGTGTGGTAAAATGTCACATTTTGCATGAGTGTGTAGATCAAAGACAAAGAGTGTCCAAGAAGTTGAGACTACAGATGTCAAAGAACTCTTTGTTGGATCAGTGGTGACTGACAATCCTCCTTGGCGAGTTAACCTGGTGGTGAAAGGCAAGCAGATCAGCTTCAAGATTGACACGGGCGCAGATGTCAATGTCATCAGCAGAGCAACGTGGGCGAAGCTTGGAAAGCCTTTCCTGAAACCAGACAACGTCACACTTGTTCAGTCCAGGTGGGAAGCTGAGGAGCCTAGGAGCATTCTACACTCGAGACTACTCAAGCTACCATCTACGTCATAGATGGGGAGGCAGACAATCTCCTAAGCAGAGGCACAGCCACAGAGCTTGGCCTTGTGAAGCGTATCGGAACAGTCGGTCTGGGAACAGTGAAGTGCCCGCTCGTGAAGATTCGCTTGAAGGATGGTGTGACACCATACAGTGTGACTGTCGCGAGACGAGTGCCGATTCCCCTTCAGGAAAAAGTGAAGAAAGAGCTTCAACGCATGAAAGATGAGGGCATCATCGAGGAAATCACAGAACCACCTGAGTGGGTGTCACCTGTGGTCCTGTGATAAAACCGAACAGAGACATCAGAATTTGTCTTGACCTCAAGAGACTTAACGAAGCAATGCAGAGAGAAAGGTATGTTATACCGACCGCAGATGACATTCTCCATAAGATTCAGGGTTCGACTATCTTCACAAAACTAGATGCGAAGAGTAGATTTTGGCAGATTCACTTGTATCCTGAGACAGCCAAACTTACTTGTTTCATCACCCCGTTTGGACGCTATTATATGAAACGGCTGCCTTTTGGAATTTCCAGTGCACCAGAGATTTTTCAACGAAGGATGACTGAGATCCTAAGCAACATAGAAGGTGTCATATGCTACTTTGATGACAACTTACTCCATAGTAAGAGTCACGAAGAGCACGAGAAACTTATACAAACTGTCTTACAGAGACTGAACAGTGTGGGACTAACTCTGAACGAGAGCAAGTGTGAGTACAGGATGCGTGAAATTGCTTTTCTTGGCCACATTGTGAGCTGCAAGGGTATCAGACCCGACCCAGCCATGGTTGATGCCATTATCGACCTACCAGATCCAGCAGACGTCGCCAAGCTGAGAAGATTTCTTGGGATGATTAATTACCTCGGGAGATACCTTCCACAACTTTCAGCTACACTGAAACCACAGAACGACCTGCTGACTAAAGAGAGTACATGGTGTGGGGGCCTGAGCAGACTGAAGCATTCCGAAAAGTGAAGGAGATGCTGACCACAGCACCGACATTGGCCTAATTCGATCCTACCAAGCCGACCATAGTATCTGCAGACTCGAGCAGCTATGGGATCGGTGGTGTTCTGCTACAGAAAGGTAGTGATGGACTACACCCTGTTGCATTCTGTTCGCGCACCCTCACGTCTTCAGAGCGTCACTACGCACATATCGAGAAGGAGTGTCTGGCCGCAGTGTGGACTTGTGAGCGTTTCGAGCACTACCTAGTGGGACTTGAGAGTTTCACATTACAAACGGACCATAAGCCATTGGTTCCCCTCATCAACACAAAGGAAGGATCTCTCAGAAATACCTCTGAGATGCCAGAGACTTTTAATGCGGCTTATGAGGTTCAAGCCTCATGCTGAGTTCAAACCTGGCAAGGACCTGGTCATTGCTGTTATGCTGTCCAGAACTCCATCAGCCAGCAGTGCTGCTACTACAGAAGAAGATGTTCAGGCATACGTGAGTGAAGTGACAGGCATACGTGAGTGAAGTGACATCTTCTTGGCCAGTATCTGATAGCAAACTACAGGAGATAAGGCAAGAGACAGATAAAGACACCTGCCTGAGAACAGTTCGTGAATACACACAGACTGGTTGGCCGACACACAAGGCTGACGTGAAACTGGCAGCGAGAGACTATTTTGCTGTTCGCGGAGAACTGAGTGTTGTCAGTGGCATTGTGACAAGAGGTGATTGCATTTTCATACCCTACAGCATGCGTCCAGAAATCCTAGACAGGATCCATGATGGACACTTAGGTATCACGAAGTGTCGTGAACGTGCCAGACAAGCCGTCTGGTGGTCACGGATTTCAAAGGAAATCCAAGACCGTGTTTCAGCATGCCAATACTGTCTTGAGAAGAGGCAGTCAGAGGCTAATGAGCCTCTACTACCATCGAAAATGCCAGATCGCCCGTTCCATAAGATTAGAGTGGATCTTCTTGAAATACGAGGACACCATTACCTTGTTTCAGTTGATTATTATTCAAGGTACATAGACATAAAAACTCTCCCAAACAACCAGACATCAAACTGAGTGATCGAGAAGTTAAAAGAGATCTTTTCCACCCATGGCATTCCAGAAACTTTGGTCTCAGATAACGGACCACAGTTTGGTTCTTTCCAGTTCGCAAAATTCGCCAGAGACTGAAAGTTCAAACACGTGACTAGCAGCCCGGGTTATCCACAAAGTAATGGTGAAGCAGAACGTGGAGTCCAAAGTGCAAAGGACATTCTAAAACAGGATGATCAACACATGAGCCTGTTGATCTACCACGCGACACCTGTCCCTTGTTTAGGTGTCAGTCCTGCAAAACTAGCGTTTGGCCGCAGGCTGCGTACAACTTTGCCTGTGCTACCTTCCACGCTAGTGCCAAAGATGGTTGATCCAAAAGTTGTACAACAGCGAGACGCCGAATGAAAGTTGTACCAGAAACAGTACTTTGATCAGACAGCACGTCCCTTACCGGAGCTTTCCCCAGGAGACCCTGTCCTGAACGCGAGACCGGGTGGAAGCATCCAGATGTGGTGATCCGTCAAGTCGCACCAAGGTCATATCTGGTCAAAACTCCAAGCGGAGTACTGAGACGTAACCGCAAGCACCTTAGACGCAGTGTGCATACAGAGAGTCCAGCTGCTGCCAGTGAGCCGAGGCAGATGCTCGAGAACGGAGAGTCGACCAGCGGATCGACGACGCCCGACGAGCTTCAACAGCCGCAGCAGTCCCAGGATTCACTTTCAGCGCAGGCGTCAGCCCAGACAGTCAGTCTACAGCCTCCAGGCAGACCGCCTGATTCACAAACTGTACAGCCATACATTACTAGATTTGGCAGGGTGGTGATCAAGCCTGCAAGATTCCAGTAATTCGAGGACCTGATCTTCGTTGTGGTGTAGCTACCCATGTATGGTAAACATATATGTGGATTCGCATTTTTTGCGATAGATAGGTTTGTGTAGAGTAAAAGGTTGAGAGCTTGCGTTTTTTGGTTCAAGTTCGGTTTTTTATTATGATTAAACAGACGCTTTGCTGATTCTCTTATTATTATTGATAGAGACGCTTTGCTGGTCATATAAAACTTGAACACATCCATTTTGGTTCGATCTCGGAAAGATTCGGTTTCATTCATTAGATAAGAATTTGATTTTGTCCAGTTTAGATAAGTTTTTTAACTCAAAGGGGAGGTGCCATATAATGAAGCATGTTAATCAATGGGAGACAACTTCTGTATAGTGGTTGTCTCTCTCTCCGGTGATTATTTCCTTTGGGCACTGCGCGTGCTCAGTAAATAAAGTAGCGTGTTTGCCGCCAAGTTACGAAATGGCTTCCCTGTATTTTGTGAGTGCCTGTTTGGTTTGAATCTAAGTCCATCCAGCCCACATAGAAGTGGAAACAGGACAGTGAAGGGGTCAAAGAACACATCAACTTGGGGTCAGATAACGCATTTTCAACTGTCGTGTTATGTAACAATTGTCACAAAGCTCTTGTAAAGAATTTTTCACAAATAGACCGTCAAATAGGAAGTGAACATCTCCCCCACCCCCACCCCCACCCCCACCCCCACCCCATGCGGGGGATTGGAGACCACATTTTTTTTGGAAGCCTATCACCTATGAAGACGAACTATAGGTGTTTGCCCAAAACAAATACCGTGTTAAATATAGGGGGACATGTACTACGGTCATATTTTCCTTGGGCCCTATATTTTGCTTTCGGGGGTAGGGTTCTTGTTAATGCAGTTCCTGTAAAAAGGCACGCAGAACTAAATGACTGATATGAAGTTTGTGGTTGATTGAGACGGGGGAGGGTTTGGTTGATCCTCCTCGTTTCCACCTAAATTCTGTCTGACAGCATCTTGAAGTGTTTGTCTAAATAAAATTAAAAGCAACCGAAACTATTTGTTGTTCAATGTGTTTTGTTGTTGTTGTCTATAGTAAGCAACTGACAAAAAGAATAAAACTTCAAAAATAGAATACAATAATAATAATATAATGTGTGTTCGTATCGTTTTCCTTATTTACAAGTACGATACACCGACTAGAAAAACATGCCCCCACCCGGGTCTGCCCTGGGGGACTTGGGTGGGGTCAACTACTTTTTAGTTCCCAGGGTCACCCTGGTCAGCCCCACAGGGTGGGTTTTCCCCTCTATTCTGGGGCATGTGTTTCTGTCTACCCTTGGTCCATTCACCTGTATTTTCCTTTTTTAAACTCTCCCTGCTCTCTGCACTGTTTGTAGCTCTTGATATTGGATGTGTGTTTAAGTTTTTACGTAATTTTATATTTTACGTGATTTGAGTTTCACTTTCGCTTCATAGACTTGAAACAAGATGGGATGAACCATAACCCACAAAGTTCCTTCTATATGAGAGCTGTCCTCGCTGTCAAGAGTCTCTACCTTTTGTCTTTAACCTGATTCTGATGTTGAATTATCTCATATTGAAAAAGTCTCGCAGATCTGCCAATGCGTCAGTGAGTTCTATAAGGGGCGCAGGACATACTCGTCATTGATTTGTCAAACGTCATTTGTCATGACGTAAGTTTTAGTTTTTAGGTAATTTTATATTTTACGTGATATGAGTTTCACTTTCGTCTCATAGGCTTGAGAAAATGGTGACAAAACTAGAACTCCACGGTACAATTTCCAATATGGCGTGCATTTCCGCTGGACTAGACTTGTCAAAGCTGTAATTTAGGTCAAAAGAAAGTATACCCAACGAGAAGGCCTTTGAAGTTCACGCTGGAAATCGACTACACACAGTAAAAATTAAACTGCGGGTCCAAATAATCAATTATATCAATCGATTTTAGTTTATTATGCAACAAATTTTTTGACTATCATTAATCATAAACATTTGTGTACTTGCACAATGTTTCCTGCAAGTCACAAGCAAAGTTTGCGTCATCGTTGACGAAATAAGCTCAGTGGCGAATCCGGGGGCGGGGGAGGGGGGGGGTGCAGGGCACCCCCGTCAGCCCTGGCATTTTTTTTAAAGTGATGGATGATTGGTTAGGGAGATTTTAATTTTGTTGTTGTTGTGGTGGTTGGTTGGTCAGCATATTATTTTTTTTTAAAATTTATTTATTTACTTTTTTTTAGTGGCGGTTGGTTGGTGAGAATTTTTTCCATCACGACGCGCAGTCTTCTTAACCTTTCTTGTCCTCTCTTACGTACTGAATCAGTGGGTGGGCCTAATGGCACGCCCGACTGAGGCAATTATCCAATCAGAAAGAGAAAAGTCGGCTTTGTGGATGCGGTAGACCATCTGGTGTCACCTGCTAATCGGACAATTGCCCCTGACTACTGATACAGCGGAGCACGGTTAAGGGTCATTGAACTTCATCGGCCGTTTTTGCCCGAAGAGCTTGGAGCCTATGTGCGCCAAGCTATTTTTACACCGCCCTTAAACTGTCATGGTCGATACACATCCTGTCGTAGCATATCTGGCCTTTATGGGTTAATATGTGTTTTAGTGTTGTAGTCTCTTTCTTTTATTTCATCCCTTTTTGCATTTAAAAAACACTTTCATGATTGTAAAACTATTGTGTGTGTGTGTGTGTGTGTGTGTGTGTGTGTGTGTGTGTGTGTGTGTGTGTGTGTGTGTGTATGTGTGTGTGTGTGTGTGTGTGTGTGTGTGTGTGTACTTAGCTTCAGTATAGTTTAATGACTTATTTCAGAAATGTAAAGTGTTTGAATCACGTGTGTGTGTGTGTGTGTGTGTGTGTGTGTGTGTGTGTGTGTGTGTGTGTGTGTGTGTGTGTGTGTGTGTGTGTGGCCGAATGGGGGGGGGGTGTCGGCGGCGACTTTGCCCCCCCTTCCCCCTCCCCGTCCAGACCCCGCTGAATCCGCCCCTGAAGCTTCTATCGCAGGCGCCATTGTGAAGGCGTGTTTGCGTGTTGGGGTGTCAGTTTTAAAGCCACAACGCAAAAACCGAAACCGTTGGCCCCTACTATTTGATAGTTTCACGTTTTGTAATATCACTATCCTTCACCGTTTATGCAAAATGTCAGCTACTTCGGGCGAAATTCAAAGGCGATGTGGTATGTTGATGAAGGTCAGGGTCGGACTTGTAAATTTAAGGCTTTTGCTAGGTCCTGGATGCAGGAAAACTCCGTCCTACCAGCCCGTTTTTCGGCTTAGGCAAGAACTAAAAGGACTGTATTTTGTTTGAGGAAGAACACGAATGTTTTGCTCCTCGGATGAGAAGAGGCTAGGGACACTTTTGTCGGATTTTCAGAATTCACTACAACATTTTCTCTATTTTTTCATTCTTAGAGGTCCATGTCATTGTTGATATTTTACCAGTGAAGCGCGCAGACAATGCAAAATATTCTGTAAGAAATTCTTTTTCCAAACGTGTTGAAGTCTGTTCAAGAGCAACGGCGAACTCTCAGTGGCCAGAACATCTTGTGTTTTCTTGAAAATGCCAGTGACCGCAAAGCCAAGGTCACTGTGTCCTATACAGATGAGCAAAACATTCGTGTTCTTCCTCAACCATCATACAGTCCTTACCGCGACCAAAGAGACTTTTGGTTTTTCCCTAAAGTGACAAAGAGGCTGGCAGGACGGAGTTTTTCCGCATCCAGGACATAGCAAAAACCGTAAATTCACAGGTCCGACCCTGAGCTTCATCAGAATATTACATTGCCTTTGAATCTACCCTGAAGTATCTGAAATGTGGGAGGAAACGGTGGAGGATAGTGCTATTACAAAATGTGAAAATATCAAGTAAATTGGACCAACAGTTTTGGTGTTATGGCACAACTATCATTACTTTTTGATCATATCTTGTATCATCTTTATCCGAGTACGCCCACTTCACCTGCCGCCATTATTATGCTAAAATCATTCAAGACGTGCTGCATTCGGATACTCGGCTTTAAGCCGCGTATCCGAATGCGGCACGTATTGATTTAGTTAACACCCCACGCTAGCTAGAAAGCTAGACATAATTATTCTGAGAACATCGCTGATTCGCTGACAGAGGAACACGGATAAAAATGAGGCCAGCAAGAGGTATATAGAATAGATCAACATGAACCTCTTCACCAGCAGTGCTAGTATTTATATTTCAAAAGTGAACATATTTTGGTGGAAACTCGTGTATGCAAGTCAGATATTCTATCTGCCATAAAACACTCCCTATTTGATTGATGCATCTAGAAAATATACCGAGTACTGTTTGATTCATCAAAAGATAACGTTCATCACACAACCTGTCACGATGACCCAACCCACCGTCTTAGCCACGTGTTACACACACACACACACACACACACACACACACACACACACACACACACACACACACACACACACACACACACACACACACACACACACCACACACGCACACACACACACACACACACACACACGCACGCACGCACGCACACACACACACACACACACACACACACACACACACACAATTGCAAAAGAGAGCAATACTTGTGGAATGGTGAGGGGAAAAATATGAGATTCAGCTTTTTAAAGTGCTTTGTTGCTGTGAGCCTTTTTTACATGTTAATTCAGAGGCTAATTCAGTGACTGCCATGCGTAAAATGCAAAGAAAGCCAGCAAAACAAAGAAAGAAACACGCACAGAAAAGACAAGTGCAACACGATTTATTAAATTTTCATAAATTTCAAACACAGACATAAATGGATCACGTGTATACTGACGAGCGAAGGAAACGCGACAATTTTTTTGAATCTTCGGAAACACTATGATTTCAGAAATGTCGCTTTTCTTTTGCTCGTCAATATACTTACTTTTTAGCGGCATGAAGTTTCTTCATGTGCAAAAAAAAAAAAAAAAAAAAGATACGTATAGGTGGTTTGACATCGGAGCACACAACGTTTTCGCAAATATCTCCACAAAGAGCCACTTTTCTATACCAATCTTAGAACAAAAGTCATTCACTGACAGTTGACGTAATACGATTTACCTTTAAGGAACTCGAACAGTGTGTCAGTTTTGCTGTGCAGTCGTAAACATTCGGAATATCTTCATTGAATGACTGATTTTACACCCTTTAACCCTTATCATTCGGAATACACCAGTGTGTGAAATAATTTTGACTAAAATTGCTCAAGGGTAGCGTCAGAATAGCTTGGCGCCTCCGTGCGCCAAGCTATTCTGGCACAACCCTTGAACTAAAACTATTGGTCAATATCCTTATCTGTAAGTACTATAATGTAGCCTGCATATGGCAGTGTACAAATTTGAAGCTTTTGGCCTCAGTATGATATGGGTTAATGTGCCCCAGATATATTAAGTCTAGAAGAATAAGATCCGTTTTCCCGTGCATTGGCCAATGAGCACAATAGCAACAAGTAGTGACGCAAAATAAGACAGGTGGTCTTTTTGTGGCAACAGTTTGTCTCTGTGACCTTTTTTTAAGTTTTTGTCAAAGTACCGTTATTGCAACGTCACAAATCTTAGTAGTATCGTAATTAATGCGTAATTTTAAAGAAACAAAGATGTCGTCTAGCCGCGATGACAGACTTTGTTTTACCCCCCCCCTCTCCCCCCCCCTCTTCCTCCCCCCCCTCTTCCTCCCCCCCCCCTTCTTTTTTTTTTTTTTCTCCACCGCAGCTCAACACTGCGAACAACAAACCACATGTAGAACTAACATATCATAATGCGCCCCTGCGTTGCTGCGGGAGTTTATAAGAATCTATGCCTAGATCCTGGTGGTTTCGTTAGACGCGCTTACTTAGGATGGGCTTATCTGTTACAGACATAGAAATAATATCTAACCGATGGAAGTGAATTGATTAACACATTCGAGACGTGCTGCATTTGGATACCCGGATTTATGCCGCGTATCCCGAATGCGGCATGTCACGAACGAGTGAAGAACCTACGTTTAAGTGTGTTTCAAGGCATGGGTACATATTTTGGTACAAATATTTCCCGAAGCACTCTCAAATTTGGCTGGCGCCCGTGGACCGAAGTCCTGTACAAAATGTGGTCCATCACGAGCATTATGTGAGGCTCCAGGGTAGTGGAAACTGATCGTCACTTCACTGCAGCAATCTCGGCCCTGAACAGAGAAAAGGTGGCGGAATAATCAGTCAGCTAATAGGGTCCGTATCGACTGTCCTATGATCAAGAACCTTATGTATTGAGGGGGTCTGCATGAGGCCGAGCCGACGACATTAGACCTATGGCCAGATTGACGTTATCAGGGGAAGTTGTGGACCAGGTGGAGGTGAACCATGGGGAGGTATGGGCCACGTGTAAATAAGCAATGGGAGGTATGAATCAGGTGGAGGTAAACCACGGGGAGGCATGGACCGGGTCAGTGGAGCTTACAAATGGGAAGTATAGATCAGGTGGAGGTGAACCAAGGAAAGGCATGGGCCAGGTGGAACTTACAGAGGGCAGGTATAGATGCACGTGAAAAAGGGGGATTTTGGCAATGTTGCTCATTTTTGTCGATAGTGCTGCAGGAATCCAAACGCCGAACTTTTAAGTTTTTTATGCCTGAAATACCGAAGTCGACCAGTATAAAGTGAAGTGTGTTCATGCTCGAAGTCAGACGACTTCCTACATGTCCACTTTGTCAAAGAAACTTTCTTTTCAAACGCAAGAAACTCAGGGGAACAAGCTCAAACTAATGTCCCGTCAAAGAAACCTTGACGTAAAATTAAAAATATTATCAAAGTATTCCAAAATAAAACAAGAAGCTCTGCACCACCCCCCTCTCACTGAAAGAGCTACCTCACAGTTCGAAGAGTTCTCGCAAAATCTCGTGTGGTCTTCTGGACGAAATACTGGGGATAAAATTAAATCGTATACTGTGGCACCATCCACCTAAGGGCTATGGATGCAAATAGTTGGACCTTCGATACGCAAAACTGTCGATACATGAACAATCGAGACATCGAAAACGTAGTGTTACGTTTGTGGTTGTGTTATTCTTTTGAGAGCATGTATGTGTTGATCATAGGAAAGATCCGATATTCATTTGAGTTATTTTGGATAAGAATTACGTACCTTTTTAGTAGGATTCATTTTCTTTTGCCTGGAGAATCGCGGTCGATTTCTGTTGTGTAGCTAAAATGACGCGTTTTTTCGTTACATTGGTTGCCAAAGTCCGACCTCGTTTGACCTAGAACGTTCTCGAAACGGCGCGATTATTCTAGTGACCTCATATATGACGTCAAAGTTGTTGGGAACATTTCGTAACATTGTATGGAATACGCCTGGATGTTAGTCGAAAGCTGTAGTTATTTCTAGAGTGTTCTTTTAATGAATATTATTGAGTTTTGGTTACGTTTTATTTTCTGATTGGTTGAGTTGTGTCAATTTGCTGTATTGTTCTGGAAATCTGTAATAGTATAAAAAGGCGTGTTAGCGAATTATGTGTGTACATTGTATGAGAGACGCAGTGTGTCAAAAGTGATGATGCATTGTAGAGGAGACAGTGTACAGTGTTGGTGCATTTGTGGATGCATTGTACTGAGATTGTATCGCTGCAAATAAATATTGTTGGAACTGTTACTCCAGTGTGGTCTACAACCTTGTGCCACGTGTGACGAGTTGCAGCTGGGTGAAGTTTCTTTACAAGAACCCTACGTGCGTGCTTCTGGCGTGATTGTATCATACTACGACTACGACTACCACGTAACATTTGGCACCTGCGAAGGGACTTCTTCAGTTGGCTCAGTGGAAAGGGTACCCAGAGACAACAGCCAGCAGTGAAACGCAGAGATGGCGACATCGGAAATGGAGACATTTCTGAGAATTGGAAAGGAATGTGGACTCGATGGAGCTGAACTCCTGAAGTTTGTGAAGGAGAGAGAAAACGAGAGACTGGAGAGAGAATAAAAGAGACTAGAGAGAGAAGAAAAGTAGAGATTGGAGAATGAGTTAGTTATTTGGGTTTAACGCCGAGCAGGCAACAAAGGCCATCTCACGGCGGAGATTGGAGAGGAAAAAAGAAAAGAGACTAAAAAAACTGGAGAAACTGGAGAGAGAAAAAAGAGCCAAAGAGCGTGAAATCGAGAAACTCTAAATTCAGCGAGAAAAGAGGCAAAGAAACAGCGAGAAGAGGCGGAGAGGCAGCGACAACACGAAGTTCATCTCAAGAAGATGGAGTTAGAGGCACATGGCCAGAAGACAGCTGAAGCAGTAGCCTTAGCCAGCAGAGAGCAAACAGGCCGTGCTACTGCCTTTTGCAGAAAATTCAGATAAAATAGACGCTTACCTGGAGCGGTTCGACCGCTTCGCAAGCAGCAACAACTAGAACCAAGAGACTTGGGCCATCAAACTGAGCGCACTTCTAACCGGCAAAGCGCTTGAATTGTACACCCGCCTGCCAAGATTGGAAGCCGAGGATTATTTTGAGAGCCGCCCTGCTGAGTCAGTACGACTTCACTGAAGAGGGTTGCAGACGACGACTCCGGAATTGCAAGCCTGAGGAAGGAGAAACACCCGGCCTATTCATTGAGAGAATCAGGACCTACCTGGAAAAATGGATAGATCTGGCTGGCTTGAAGAAGGAGTACCAGGACCTGTGTGACCTCATCATCGAAGAACAAGTTCTCAGCGCATGTTCTAAGGACCTTGCCGCCCACCTCAGGGAGCAAAAGGACCAGTCTCGCTCAAAGATACCTGGACGCACACAATATGAAGTTCGGGCCCGGAAAACCGCAGCGTGTGTCTAATTTAGCAGAAGAAAAATACGACGTCAAAGATACCCTGAAACAGATGTCGATGGAGAGCCTGACATGTTTTTTTCTGTGGAATGAAGGGACACAAGGCGATACGTTGTCCTTCCAAGGGTGTTCCCCGAGGCGACAACTCCAGAAGGCCCAATCAAGACCGCGGGACAACAGGCAGAAGTGGTACCACGTCTCAACACAGAGCCGCCGCTGTACTGACCAATGATGTGACGTCATCTAGTGCCTTTGAGTCTGGAGAAAGGCGGGCGACACCGGAGCAGATCGAGTCTTTCAGGAGGAGTGGACGCATTCCAGTTGGCGATAGGGCAACATTCTTACCAGTTTCCAAAATCGCATTGCCTGAGAGTGAAGTGCCCAACATGCCGGTGGTGTCAGGATTTGTCGGCAACACAGCAGTGAGGGTGCTGAGAGACACGGGTTGCAGCGGCGTCATCGTGAGAGAGGGCCTAATAGCTGGACCAGAAGCTACAGGAGTGGACAACCCTCATCCTGGCAGACGAAACTGTGAGAATTATCCCCTTTGTCAAGGTTAGTGTAAACACCCCGTACCTGACAGGAGATGTGAAGGTGCTATGCGTGGACCACAGTCTACGACCTTATCATCGGAAACGTTGACGGTGCCAGAAACGCAGTTGATCCAGATCCGGAGTGGAGACCTGAAACCTGTGCCGCTACTACAAGAAGTCAAGCAAAGAAGAGTCACCAGACCATCTCTCTAAAAGTAGATGACAACACAGAAGCAGCCGTGGTGAATAGGGACATGCTGGTGGAACTACAGAGAACCGACCCCTCTTGCTTGACAAGTTCCGAGGTCAGACCGAGCCTGTGACGCGAAGAGGAAATGAAATAACATTTGAGACCAGAAAGGATATCCTGTACCGGGTATACACCAGCCTATCCGTCAAGTGGTGGTTCCTGAACCCCTGAGGATGCAGGTGATGAAACTGGCCCACGATTCTATCTTAGGATGACACCATGGAATCAGTAAGCCCCTCGACAGGATCCGAGCAGTCGTGTACTGGCCTGATATGGGGGGCGACGTCACCCGATTCTGCAGATCGTGCGACATATGCCAGAAGAAATCTCCAAGGGAAAGGTGCCCAAGGTTCCTCTCGAAAAGATGCCACTCATCGATATGCCTTTCAAGCGGGTAGCTGTGGACCTGGTGGGGCCAATATCTCCCCCAAGTAAAGATGGTCATCGCTACATTCTGACACTGGTGGATTACGCTACAATATATCCTGAGGTCATACCACTAAAGAAGATCGACACTCCAACAGTGACAGAGGCGCTCGTGGACATGTTCAGCCGTCTGGGGATTCCTGAGGAGATCGTAAGTGATTTAGGGACCCAGTTCGTCTCCGACTACATGGAGGAAGTCAATCCGCTGTTGAGCATCCGACACCTCACTACGACCCCATGTGTAACGGGTTGGTTGAAAAGTTCAACGGAACATTGCAGGATATGCTGAAGAAACTGTATGCTGAGCAGCCAAGGGTGTGGCTTAGATACATCAATGCCTTGCTCTTCGCATACCGTGAAGTTTCCCAGGATTCGACAGGGTTCTCCCCCTTTGAATTACTGTACGGCAGGAATTTAAGGGGGCCCAAGCACATCTTGAAGGAGCTGTGGACCAAGGACATCGACGCGCCTGAGGTGAAGATCAGCTACCAGTATGTCTTCGACCTGAGAGAGAAGAAGGAGGATACCCTCAGGATGGCTCGAGAAGAATTGGAGAAGGCGCAAAACAATGGGAAGCATTACTATGATCGTAAAGCCAAACCTCGACGGTTCCAGCCAGGTGACCAGGTGTTGGTTCTTCTCCCCACCGACAACAACAAGCTCCTGATGCAATGGAAGGGATCATACGTGGTTGACACAGTGGTTGGCATCAATGACTACAGAGTCAAGGCCAACAACAAGATGAAGACTTACCACGCGAATCTGCTGAAGAAGTACATCGAGAGAGGTCGTCAGGACAAACCACAACAAGCGGCATCGGTGCGTCTGGCTGCAGACGAGAGACTAAACGTCGAGAACCTGTTCGACCTTAATGAACTGCGCCACCAGGAAGGTGTAGAAGACATCCCGTTTGGTCAAAACGTGACCCAGGCACAACAAGAAGAGATGAGAGTCCTAACTACGGAGTTCAAGCATCGGTTTACACCTGACCCGGGGACAACAGACACCATCCAGCATGAAGTTAATCTAAAGTCAAACGAGCTAGCTCGCAGTAAACCATATCGTCTACCTTACAACACGAGAAAAGAACTGAAGAAAGACATTAAGGAGATGTTGGACCTTGGAGTCATCAGGGAGTCCAAGTCGCCATATGCGTCCCCAGTAGTCATCGTGAAGAAACCAGATGGGTCCAACCGCGTGTGTGTCGACTATCGTAAACTCAATAAGCTAACAGTATTCGACCCAGAGGCCATGTCCACAAAGAAAGAACTGTTCCAGAAGGTCAGTGGAGACCGATTCTTCTCCAAAATTGACCTAATCAAAGGGTACTGGCCAATAAAGGTTGCAGAAAAAGATATCTACAAGACAGCGTTCGTCATACCCGACGGTCATTGGGAGTTTCTGAAGATGCCTTTTGGAATGGTGAACAGTGGTGCCACTTTGAAGAGAGGACTGAAAAAGATCCTAGAAGATATGCAGAATGTGGTCTTTTACTGGGACGACATTTTGATCCATACCAAGACCTGGGGAGATCACCTTAAGGCCCTCCGAAAGCTGTTCCATATATATATATATATATATTGACTTCGCGAACGAAGATTTTATAGGAGTTGCCCACGTCTGCAGGCTTGTTCGTGGCTGCGGAGGCCAATCCGGGACAGGCAGGTTCGACCGCAGTGGCTGCAGGGGAAGGTATGGCCAGGGTTCTGAGTTGCGGCATCTCTGTTCTTTCTCCTGAGCCGCTTGTCCTTAAGGCTAGCTCTGCGAGAGTCCTCAAAGGAGACAGCTGCCTTGTAAATGGTGGAGCGCCAGGTGTCACGGTCCACAGCAAGCGAGGACCACTGGTGGTGGTCGATTTGGCAGGCACTAAGTGACTTCTTGAGACAGTCTTTGTATCTCTTCTTTGGTGCCCCTCTGTCACGGTGTCCAGTAGCAAGCTCGCCGAACAGGGTGATCTTTGGTAGGCGACGAAAGCTGTTCCATATATATATATATATATATATATATATATATATATATATATATATATATATATATATATATATATATATATATATATATATATATATATATATATATATATATATATATATATATATATATATATATATATATAAGTTATTGGTCGGAGGGGTTCGCTACACGGACCCTTGTAGGCCTTCGGGAGGTCAAAGGAAACATTGTACCCCGAAGCCCTGAGGGGTACAATGGTTCCTTTGACCTCCCGAAGGCCTAAAAGGATCCGTGCAGCGATGTCATGTCTGGCGTAATCCAGGTCGGAAGATGTCTTCTTGAATTCTATTAAGAAAATAGTAGAGTAATGAAAACAAATACGTTATTGGTAGCAGGGGCATGCTGCACGGACCCTTGTAGGCCTTCGGGAGGTCAAAGGAAACATTGTACCCCGAAGGCCTGAGGGGTACAATGGTTCCTTTGACCTCCCGAAGGCCTAAAAGGATCCGTGCAGCGATGTCATGTCTGGCGTAATCCAGGTCGGAAGATGTCTTCTTGAATTCTATTAAGAAAATAGTAGAGTAATGAAAACAAATACGTTATTGGTAGCAGGGGCACGGACCCTTGTAGGCCTTCGAGAGGTCAAAGGAACCATTTTACCCCTCAGCCCTTCGGCCTTCGGAGTACAATGGTTCCTTTGACCTCCCTCAGGCCTACAAGGGTCCGTGTAGCTAACCCCTGCAACCAACAAATTATATTGTTTTCATTCCTACGTCACACGACCAATCTCTTTAGTACAAACCGTACCATGTGACCGGGATACAAAAACCCTCGTAGTAACTAATGGCCGGCTTTTTGTAACCCTCTTTCTGACGCGTCTTGGATGCCTGCTTTGTTCTATAAAAGATCACCAAAACGTTCTAAAGTACAAACTTATTTGTGTTGTTCATGAAAGATTTTAAATTACGTCATAAGTCAATTATGTATAAAATGTATATTCCTTTGTCGTCAGTCTTGTCTGGCGTGATCCAGGTCGGAAGATTTCTTCTTGATTTCTTTTACGAAAACATTGGAGGAATGAAAACAAATACGTTATTGGTAGCAGGGGCTTGCTGCACGGACCCTTGTAGGCCTTCGGGAGGTCAAAGGAACCATTGTATCCCTCAGGTCCTTCGGCCTTCGGGATACAATGGTTCCTTTGATCTTCCTCAGGCCTACAAGGGTCAGTGTACCTAATCCCTGCTACCAATAATTTATAATATACCCACTCCATAAAATTTCCCTTTCTTTGACACATGTACTGGTATATTGTATAACAAGCAAATTAATATTCATGAGCTTATTCGATATGCTTTCCTTCCCATAATCTCTTGCAGACCAGAAAGACTCAATCTTGATGCTTGCCTGTCCACAATGCAAAAACGCTAAATATGCGCATACTGTCACATTAGCAAGCGCCTTATGCTCACTAGTAATGAAATACTTCTTAGTGTGTACGCACGCTCGAAATTACTTTCCCATACACACACATAAACGGAGAATAGACAGCAGGGAACACACGAATCGAATGTCATCCCCAACACTACTTTCCAGCAAAAGGACAGTCGCAAGACCACCTGGATGCATCCTCGCTCCAAACACTGGCACCTTATCGACTATGTCCTAGTGCGTCAGAGGGACAGCAGCGACGTCCTCCTCACCAGAGTGATGCCCAGCGCAGAGTGCCACACTGACCACCGCCTTGTCCGCTGCAAGCTCAGGCTCCACTTCAAGCCAAAACCCAAGAAATGGGGGCCCCCCAAGAAAAAGCTTGATGTTGCCAGCCTTCAGCGTGGCGATGTAAAAGCTGCCTTTCAGACGGATTTACAGCGCAGGCTCAAATACACAGCGGACCCAGCAGACTCCTCCCCTGAAACACTCTGGGAACAACTGAAAACTGCTATTGCAAAATCCTCTGCAGAAGTCTTGGGTTTCGCTAGAAAGTGGAACAAAGACTGGTTTGACGAAAATGATGTAGAGATCCAGGAACTCCTAGCAAAAAAAGAGCCGCCCATCAGGTCCACCTAGCCCAGCCTTCCTGCCCTGTGAAGAAGTCTGCCTTCCGCCTCGTCTGCAGCAGTCTCCAGCGCAAGCTCAGAGACCTCCAGAACGAGTGGTGGACCAGACTCGCACAGAGGACCCAGCTCTGCGCTGACAACGGTGACTACAGGGGCTTCTACGAAGCACTGAAAGCAGTGTATGGCCCCAGGCACCTGGTACAGAGTCCCATGCGAAGCGCAAATGGACAGACATTGCTCACAGATAATACCTCCATCTTGAACCGCTGGTCGGAGCACTTTCAGAGTCTCTTCAGCACTGAGCGCACTGTTCAAGAAGCAGTCATCCTCCAAATCCCACACCTCCCAGTAAAGGTTGAATTGGACAAACCGCCCACCGCTGAAGAGACTCTCACAGCCATCCACCAGCTCAAGAGTGGCAAAGCAGCAGGCATTGACGGAATACCGCCAGAGATCTGGAAACATGGAGGCCCAGCACTGCACAACAAGCTCCACGACCTCTTTCTATGCTGCTGGGAGGAAGGAACGCTACCAAAGGATCTCCGTGATGCAGTCGTCATCACCTTGTACAAAAACAAAGGCGAGAAGTCTGACTGCTCCAACTATCGTGGAATTACCCTGCTGTCCATTGCCGGGAAAATTCTTGCAAGGCTGCTCCTGAATCGGCTGGTATCTGCCATCGCTGAAGACCACCTCCCAGAGGGCCAATGTGGCTTCAGAGCCAACAGGAGCACCACCGACATGGTCTTTGTGCTAAGACAGCTTCAGGAGAAGTGCCGCGAGCAGAACAAAGGGCTGTACATAACGTTTGTTGACCTAACAAAAGCGTTCGAAACTGTGAGCAGACAAGGCATGTGGCAGATCCTGGAGCGACTTGGCTGTCCCCTACAGTTCCTTACCATACATGATCGTCCAGCTACATGAGGACCGCAAGGCCAAGTCAGACTCAACAATGACATCTCAGAACCATTCCCCTTTCTCAACGGTGTAAAGCAGGGCTGCGTGCTGGCACCGACCCTCTTCACCATCTTTTTTTTAGCATGATGTTGAAGCAGGCCACACTGGACCTCGACGATGACGATGCAGTGTACATCAGGTATCGTCTCGATGGCAGCCTGTTCAACCTCAGACGACTGCAGGCCCACACCAAAACCCTAGACCAACTGATTCGTGAGCTGCTTTTTGCTGATGACGCTGCCCTCGTTGCACAAACAGAGAGAGCCCTGCAGTGCATCACGTCCTGCTTCGCAGACGCTGCCCAGCTCTTTGGACTCGAGGTCAGTCGGAAAAAGACAGAGGTCCTTCATCAGCCGGCACCCACGGTAGAGCATCGCCCTCCCCACATCACCATCGGCGAGTCTGAACTAAAGTCAGTGCACCAGTTTACTTACCTTGGCTGCATCATCACGTCGGACGCCAAGCTGGACAAGGAGCTTGACAGCAGGCTGGCAAAAGCGAACAGCACTTTTGGGCGACTATTCAAGCGGGTGTGGCACAATCAACAGCTGAAAAAGGCACCAAGATCAGCGTGTACAGAGCTGTGGTCCTCACCACCCTGCTGTATGGTTCCGAGTCCTGGACTCTCTACCGCAGCCAACTACGACTTCTCGAACGCTTCCACCAGCGCTGCCTGCGTACCATCCTGGGCATTCACTGGAGTGACTATGTCACAAACGTCGAGGTCCTTGAACAGGCGGAAACTGTGAGCATCGAGGCTTTGCTGCTGCGGACGCAGCTCCGCTGGGCGGCGCATGTCTCCAGGATGGAGGATCATCGCCTACCCAAGATCACACTGTTTGGCGAGCTTGCCACTGGACACCGAGACAGAGGGGCACCAAAGAAGAGATACAAAGACTGTCTCAAGAAGTCACTTAGTGCCTGCCAAATCGACCACCGCCAGTGATCTTCGCTTGCTGCGGACCGTGACACCTGGCGCTCCACCATTTACAAGGCAGCCGTCTCCTTTGAGGACTCTCGCAGAGCTAGCCTTAAAGACAGGCGGCTCAGGAGAAAAAAACAGAGATACCGCAACTCAGAACACTGGCCAGACCTTCCCCTGCAGCCACTGCGGTCGAACCTGCCTGTCCCGGATTGGCCTCCGCAGCCACAAGGAGGCCTGCAGACGTCGTGGGCAACCCCTATAAAATCTTCGTTCGCGAAGTCAAGCCAAGAGGTATGCGCCGCTCAACTCCACCACGCGTCAGCCTATGTAAGAGGTATTTATAGCTCCAAACCCCCAAAACCTCGAGCAAAACAGACAGTAGCTGGCGATATGATATAAAGGCCTTTGTGGGGCTATATCAAAGTCAGGTGTCTTAATTAATCTGTTCGTGAGTGAAACATGCAGTTATGCCCGGAAATCAATGTAACAGGTTTGTACGCTCACCGCGGACGCATATTTAGTTTAACAGCCATTCTCATTTTTCTTTCCAGTTTCCACTTTTACACTGCCGAAAAAAAAACACTTAACACAGCCCTCTGTTTTTAGTATGGTGGACAATCCCACGGTTCAAAACAAAGAAAGGCCCACCTGTCTAGCGTTCCTATCCTTAACTGCAGACCAATGTTTACGTCTACCCTCATTTTAAATTGTAATCTACGGGAATTGCATATATTGTCTCGCCAAATATTAACCCTCGGCCGAAAAAAGACAAATTTAGTATCAGGTTAGGCCCTGGTAGATTGTTTTCCATCCACAATGCATAAAACATTCACCTGTCTAAAGTCACAAAAATGACAAAATGGAATACTTGATTTTTATTAAAAATAAACGAACACATTTCAAACATGTACAGTAAAGTTTTCATGTAACTGAAACGTGAACAACAAGACAAAAAAGATTCCCATTATAAGTAATACCAACATAATGGCTAAACAATTCAGTCAACAATCAGTGCCTAGGTCTTCTGAACATTTCACAGAAGCCATCTAGAAAATGCACCCAATATCCCGTAGATTACGCACAGTAAAAATGCAGTAGGTTGGGTTATTTCCCTATGATTAAAGAAGTAATGAAAGAAACCAATAGCGGTCTGTTGTTTTGTTTAACAAAATGCTTGAAGAATAAATGTATGAAAGAAAAATGACATAGGAGTGCTTGCTGCCTTTTTCCTTTGTCTTTATAATATAGGGGGAAAAAATGAAAGTAAACAAAGGCGATATTAAGTGAGGACACATCAGTGAAATTTAAACCACGACAACAAAAAATAATCTTAGTGGCGTCCCCTTTGAGAAATAACAATAAAAAGTTGAAGGACAAAACTCTTGAGCCAGAAGTCGATTTATAGTTTCCCGTATGTTACCTGCAGGACAAGACCACGAGGCTTGCTGACATCTCGTCCCAAGTGGGCCTCACCATTCACAAACAGAAAACAAAGACAATGAGGCTGAACGCAACCAGGGAAGAACCAGTCTTGCTTGCTGGCACCCCGTTGGAGGAAGTGGAGTCTTTCACCTATCTCGGGAGCATCATAGACAAAAAAGGCGGCACTGATGCAGATGTCAGAGCACGAATCGGTAAAGCCAGAGCAGCCTTTCTCCAGTTGAAAAAAGTGTGGAGTTCCAAAGAGCTGTCACAACACACCAAAGTCCGGATTTTCAACTCCAATGTAAAAGCAGTTCTCCTATATGGAGCAGAGACTTGGAGATTGACAAAAACCACAGTCAACAGAGTACAGACCTTCATGAACAGTTGCCTTAGAAGAATTTTGAAAATCCACTGGCCAGAGAAGATCAGCAACGTCAGACTCTGGGAGAGAACAGAGCAGATAACAGCAGAGAATGAAATTGGGCGAAGAAGATGGGGATGGATCGGTCACAGTCTGAGAAAGCCAGCTTTCAGTATCACTAGGCAGGCATTGTCATGGAACCCCCAAGGAAAGAGGAAAAGAGGTAGGCCGAGAAACTCCTGGCGTCGAGACCTCCAAGCAGACATCAAGAGACTGGGAACCACCTGGAGTAGAATCGAAGGAGAAGCACAGGACAGGAGTTGCTGGAGGTCTCTCGTCGACGGCCTATACCCGGGTAGGGGTGACAGGCGTAAGTAAGTAAGTAAGTATGTTACCTGTAATCTATAGAAAATGGTATAAGTCAGCAAACATCCACCTTGTCCTGTTCTTCCACTTTATTTCGTTAAATAAAATAAGGACTGAATTAATAAGAAAGGGAATGACGGTTTAGTCATGCCAAAAGTAAAGAGTTAAAAATATCCCGTAGATTACATGTAATTTACGGGATTGACATGAAACGGTTTAAAGGGTCAACAATTTAAAACTTCTTTCTTCAAAATACTGTAATATGCATATGAAACGTTCATTATAATCAACCCGAGATTTATGAATTAAAAAAAAAACAAACCATCAATCAAAATGGCAAAGGAGAATCTCACGTACGCGGAGGACACACGCTGTTCCATCAAATCATACAAATTGGGAATCGTGTACACCGCCCGATCCTTTCCTCTCTGTGTCATCTCATTGATTTTCATTAGGACGAACTGAATTTTTATCTACCCTGACTTCTTCTGTCTTTGAAGGCCATTTGAACGACTCGGTTTTGTGGTGGTGGAGGTGGTGGTGGTGGTGGTGGTGGTGGTGTGTGTGTGTGTGTGTGTGTGTCTGCGTGTGTGTGCGTGCGTGTGCGTGCGTGCGTGTGTGTGTGTGTGTGTGTGTGTGTGTGTGTGTGTGTGTGTGTGTGTGTGTGTGTGTGTGTGTGTGTGTGTGTGTGTGTGTGAGGAAAGTGATGTACGCGTCACTGTCAGGGGTCAAGTTCAAGTATTTTACCAATGAACCATTCGTTGTCATACAGAGCGACGACAAACTCCCCTTCTTTGAGTTCCGTTGGTTTCTCGGGCTGATTAATGTTTATCATTGACAGGCGTCAGCGTGTGCCGGTGTCACGGACGGGTTGTACTGATCATCTTTAGTGAAATGTGATATTCTGACTATCCTTCACATCGACACAAGAAGACGCCAGTCTCATGACCTTCTCCAACGGCAAAACATTCGTCAGAGAAACATGATGTTTGCTTTACCTTAACGAAGTACTTTACAAATCTAACAACTTGATGTATGTGTAGTGTTCCTTTTGTGGTCGAGACCCTTGAAGACAGGTCCTGTTCTGCTTTCAACTTGTCGGCACAGTCAGCACTCGTCGCAAATAGGAAGTCAATGACTGATAATATACTTGGAGTAGGCAAAGAAGTCAGCAACATCTTAAATACTAACATAACACACTTTAAACGTCCTCGTTAGTCTTGTAATTGTAATTTTCCGCGGACTCAATTTTTCACTACAACATGTTAAAATTGCTCCAAAATAACACGTTTCCAAGACTTGAAGGTGACACGAAGAGTATCACTGTTCTAGATGCTTGCAAGTGTGTTAGAAATTGTCTGTCCCTGCAAATGTGTGCTGATTAGCTGAGACCTGAAGACCCAACCTCTTCAGCGCATTCAGTTTGAGGGGCCTATCTGATGGCGTTGACAAAGACATGGCGAACGGACAACAAAACTGCAAAGAGCTATGTCACTTGGTCGGCAGCGATAGAATGAAGCCAGAGAAATGTTGCACCCGGGATTTTCTGACAAATATTTTTCATGTATGTTTTTATATTAATTCTCTGCGCCCATCTCCCTGTTGTGTCGCGTTTCCCCGGAAGCTAAGACGACTTATCATCTCGTCTCAAGAAATTCTTCACATCTGCTCTCTGCGTGCTTGAAATGGATTCTGCTATTTTCATGCTATTCTCCCTTGAAGTGGAAGCTGTAGCAGAACCCAATGCTACATTCTTAATATAGCCAAAGGAATAGAGCAATTAACTCTCATATCTGACACCAAATTGCTTCACACCGAGGTATGATGTTCACACCGAAATATACTACTATCGTGCATTCATACAACAAAATTATCAATAAAACTCACCTTTCTGAAGTGGAAAATGCTTTGAGGGGTTCTCCGTCGTACATTTGGCGCTCAGATTGGACGTAGCTTCCCCACAAAGGGGCTTAATTACAGATGTGCTGTAATCTACGGGAAATCCGTAGGTTATGGAACAGGTAACAAAACTGATCGCCGATTCAATAATAATGCAGCTGTGAACAACCTGTGCTGCATGCACTTAAAATAGACAACGACATATAACTGTATACCGTTTTCTCTGACTTGAAGTCAAAGGACTTTACTCCAGCACAGACATCCGTATGTTACATTCGTGTGGTCCAATTCCAGTTTTGGTCGCTTAAGTTATTCTGGTTTTCTTGTTTTCAAAGGTACACCCAAGCTGCTTTGCACACACAAAGTAAACACAAGGGCCTCTTAAATAATTTTAGTTTGATGGGTCAGACCCATGTAGTTTGGTCAATGGATGCCACCAAAATCGGCTTCCCGTATGTTACTGACAAATCCAGACACGTGCACATGAACGCACAGCTGCTAAACGAGCCTATGTCCTGCATGAATAGACTTTAAAATATGAACTGCTAACATTTTCTATCAGAAAAAGGAGGTGTTTTTCCCCTGCTCTAGTGTGCATTTTTCCTAGAGAGATGGTTTCGACAGTAACTGGAGCAGCGGACACGCAGATTTTGCAAAGAAATGAGGGTTTGAGTGTCCACAGTTCAAAAATGTAAACAGTGTCTACTGTTTTTGCACCTGAGACAGGCGTAACCCATGCTGGTCTATCATAAAAACACAATATGAACCAGCTTTCTCACAGTTTTTAAGATTTTACTGTCCCGGAAATGAAAATGGAAAGAAAAATGAGAATGGCTCTTAAGGTGATACGTACTCAGCAAATACTGAAACCCTACTGTAATGCTGTTACTTGTACACCGGTGGCGTACGAAATTCAGACCTTAAAGGTCAGGGGCGGATCCAGGGGGGGGGGGGTTGGACGGGCGGGGCCCAAATTCGCCGCCCCCCCCCCCCCTCCCCTCCGTCCACTCCGCCGACCCCCCCCCCCCCCCGGACAGACCTGGACACACACACACACACACACACACACACACACACACACACACACACACACACACACACACACACACAACACACAACACAACACAACACAACACGAAGGACGTGATTCAAACACTTTATGAAATAAATCATTAAACAATACTGAAGCTAAGTACACAGACACACACACACACACACACACACACACACACACACACACACACACACACACACACACACACACACTATAGTTTTACAACCATGAAGGGTTTTTTTTTAAATGCCAAAATGGATGAAATAACAGAAAGAGACTACAACACTAAAACATCTATTAACCCATAAAGGCCAGACATGCTATGACAGGATGTGTATCGACCATGACAGTTTAAGAGTTGTGTAAGAATAGCTTGGCGCACATAGGCGCCAAGCTCGTCCGACATCACCTTTGAACTATCACAGTCGACATGTTTCAGTCTAGTCCTGTGACTTAGAACTGAGCACACACGGCCGCGGGATCCGCATATCAATTGTGTTCACATGCAACCACGTCAGTGTTATTTTGTCTTTTCTGACAGGTCACAGTCACAGTCTGTTGCCAGTCAGAGAAGTATGCCAATCTACATCTTTCCCTCCGCAAACAAAAAGGATAGGAGGAGAATCTTGCGGGGCTGCTTGACCGCAAAGTCCCTTGCATATCGCATTAGTAGAAAGACAATACCATGACTGGTAAATCCAAACAAGTGCCTTTTGTCAATATTAACGCACAGAAGCAAAGAAGAACTCCCGTCCGCTTTTTCTACCTATTTTTCGGACAAAATCCAAACTCTGCGCAACACACTCGACACTCTGCCTTCTCCGCCTTGCCCTCCCGACCCCACCTTTTCCGCCACTCCCCTCTCGTCCTTCCGCCCCGTCTCTCAGGATGAAGTCATCAAGACCATAAAGTCCATGCCCTTCAAAACTTGCGAACTAGACCCCCTCCCAGCTTCTCTCTACCGTGACGGCCTTCCAAAACTTCTGCCCTTCATTACCGACATCATCAACGCATCTCTAGAAAACGGCTCCGTCCCCGATATCTTCAAGACCGCCATCGTCCGTCCTCTCCTCAAAAAACACAACCTCGACCCAAACAAACTCAAGAACTATCGCCCAGTCTCCAATCTCTCTTTCCTATCCAAGCTTCTTGAGAAGGTTGTTATCAACCAGCTCAACCTCCACCTCACCGACAACAACCTCCTCAGTCCATTCCAGTCTGCCTATCGCAAATATCACAGCACTGAAACAGCCCTTCTACATATCTTAAACGATCTGCTTCTCTCCACCGACTCGGGCAACATCTCCCTTCTTACACTACTCGATCTCTCTGCCGCCTTTGACACTATTGACCACTCTATCCTCCTCCACCGACTCCACCACTCCTTTGGCATCACTGACTCTGCTCACTCCTGGTTTCTCTCCTACCTCTCCGACAGACAGCAGTCCGTCACCATCAACGGTAACAACGGCGTCTCTTCCAACCCAGTCACGCTCTCCTGCGGGGTTCCACAGGGGTCCGTCCTGGGCCCGGTCCTTTTCACACTCTACACCTCTCCCCTGTCCAACATCATCCAGTCTCACCGCATACACCACCACCTCTACGCTGACGACTCGCAATTGCTAGACAAAGACAAACTCGACAACACTCAATCACTACTGACTCGCACGGCTGACTGCTACGAAGACGTGAAAAACTGGATGACAGCAAACAAGCTTAAACTGAACGACGACAAAACGGAAGCCATGCTGGTAGGCACTCGCCAGAAACTCCCCCAGCTCCCTCCCTCTCTCCACCTTCAACTCGATAGCACCCCCTATCTCCCTCTCTGACTCGGCCAAGAACCTCGGAGTTATCCTCGATTCCTCTCTGTCTATGACCAACTTCGTCTCCGCCACGGCCCAGGCATGCTATTTCCACCTCCGCCGCATCAGTCAGATCCGAAAATACCTCACTACCGAAGCTGCCACCAAACTTGCTGTCTCTCTCATCTTATCTCGCATCGACTACTGCAACTCTCTCCTTTCCGGCCTCCCTCACTCCACCACTTTCACTCTCCAACGCATCCAGAACAATGCTGCCCGCCTCGTCCTCAGAAAGAAAAAATCCGACCACATCACACCCCTGCTCAAACTCCTTCACTGGCTCCCCATCCCTCAACGCATCCAATACAAAATTCTGTCTCTCTGCTACAAATCCCTGAACAACTGCGCTCCTGCCTATCTCTCCAACTTACTTCACCCTTACACACCTTCCCGTTCCCTCCGCTCTGCCTCCGACCCTCTCCGCCTCCACATTCCTCGCACCAAACTCAACACTTTCGGCCCCCGCTCCTTCTCCGTCTACGGTCCATCCACCTGGAACACTCTCCCACTCTCTCTCCGTCAGAAACACTCTCTCTCCTCCTTCCAGTCCGCCCTCAAAACTCACCTCTTTCAACAGTTTTAGCACTATATCAACACACTCCCCACCGCAAGCTGACCGTCGTAATGTATTTCACTATTTGTGGTACGTGAGTCATTGTCTAAAGCGTGCGCATGCGTGCGCGAGTTGTGAGTGCGCGCTTAGAGTTATAATTATTATAAGATAAGCGCATTACAAATACCGTAATTATTATTATTATTTTATTTGTGAGTATCTATAACGAGGCAAATTTGTATCGTGATTTCGTTACATTGTTGTGTAGTGTTCTGTGCATCTACTGTAGGAAATCAGGGTATTTACCCGACCACATATAGTAATGCACCTTCGTGTTTGTGTATGTATGTTTCTCCTGCCTACTTCCTAAGTTCCGGAGAAAGACATGGGTTATATAAGAGACCTGATGCATTCTTTTTGAGGACACCTCGCTTGCCGCAGCCGGACCGAGCGGACGGTCTCACCGCGCTTCGCCCCACAGCAAGCCACGCTACGCGCAGCTGCCCAGCCACCGCTTACGATTCGCCTATCGCCTAACCAGCATGTCTAACCGAAGACACCAACGCGCCCTTGTCAGGGCGCCCAGCCAGACGGAAAACACACCGAGAACCACGAGATCCACGAGAAACCCAATGGAGGCTATCCCTGATATGCCTCTGTTCAAACCAGGAGACAACTTCGCAGACTACCAACAGCGGCTAACAGCCTACACCGACCTAGTGACGACGACGCTTTCACCGTACAGTGAAAACGGCCGCTTCACAAGAGAATTGACCGCCCACCAAGCAGCGAACCCAGCAAGTACCACCAACGCCGGCTACCCACCAGTACACGAGGCTGATTATCAGTTGGAACCGGGACCCGAACCGGACTACACGCCAGCCTCCCCGCTGGTCCATATCCCAGAACACTTGGCAATAGAGAGGGAATGGACCAAACGGGAGAAGAAAGTTCGCTTGGGGCCAATGGACCTTGACAGCCTCGTAAGATTGTTGACAGCCGCCGCGCCAGCCATCATCTCCTCAGAGGGAGACAGCTACCACCGGGCGCGAACCACCACCCGGTGGTTGTTCGAAAACGGATCCCTTAAGGGTTTTCACCCGCCCACGACAGCCAGCCACGGATGTCAGGGAGTCCCCCTGACACAGGAGGCGGAATCCCAAAGCTCCCCGCCTACCACCAAGTCGACAGGAAGCCAAGCCTCCCCACATACGGAAACCAAAGACACCAACACCACACCAACGACCACTAAAGAAACGGGCAGCGGGACGGAACATCACCCTACCCGCACGGAAGCCAGTACTTCCACCACACTAACCTCGAAGGACCAAGCCACAGACCCCATCCCCACCAACGGACCCACCAACCCACCACACCGACGACGCAGACGACTACCCCTACACATCCGGACCCGGGAGAAGAAAAAAGACCACGGCAACCCCTACTACCAACACCACCACACCTCCGCCTGCCACCACAGAAACAATACACACCACGCCTTGTCCAGCGCCAGACACCAAGGCCCAGACTCCACTGGCCGCCCCCACCGTCACCCCAACTACAAAGAAACCACCACCAGCCACGGTTCTACCGGCCACCACCACCCATCCAAGAGCTCCTCCAGTGGTTGGAACACCTCACCTCCACCAACCGGCAATTCCACCCGCCACAACCACTGAGAAGACACTAAGCCACCACCCGCCACCACCCACCCGGCCCCGGCACCACCACCAGCCGCTGTGCGACGGAGCGACAGACAGACAGCGAGACGACCTCCCCCCCCCCCCTCCCCTGGCCCCCCTCCCCTGGACGAAATCAGCGAGAGCTGGAAGTCCCTATCCCTTTCAAAAAGCAAAGCAAAGTCTTTTTGAGGATGCAAATGGTCGTCTTATTCTATACCTGCGTATTTCTCTGTGGGCTGGCGATTGGGTGCCTGATAGGCGAGGGCAGGAGATCTAACTGTTTGTCTGTCCAGCGCTGTGTGATTCCCCTTGGTTTATGTACAATTCTGCCAGCGCTAGCCTCACCTATCTGGTTTGTGAGTATCTATAACTCGAGGCAAATTTGTATCGTGATTTAGTTACATTGTTGTGTAGTGTTCTGTGCATCTATTGTGGGAAATCAGGGTATTTATCCGACCACATATAGTAATGCACCTTCGTGTTTGTGTATGTATGTTTCTCCTGCCTACTTCCTAAGTTCCGGAGAAAGACATGGGTTATATAAGAGACCTGATGCATTCTTTTTTGAGGACGCAAATGATCGTCTTATTCTATACCTGCGTATTTCTCTGTGGGCTGGCAATTGGGTGCCTGATAGGCGGGGGCAGGGGATCTAACTGTTTGTCTGTCCAGCGCTGTGTGATTCCCCTTGGTTTCTGTACAATTCTGCCAGCGCTAGCCTCACCTATCTGGTTTGTGAGTATCTATAACTCGAGGCAAATTTGTATCGTGATTTCGTTACATTGTTGTGTAGTGTTCTGTGCATCTACTGTGGGAAATCAGGGTATTTACCCGACCACATATAGTAATGCACCTTCGTGTTTGTGTATGTATGTTTCTCCTGCCTACTTCCTAAGTTCCGGAGAAAGACATGAGTTATATAAGAGACCTGATGCATTCTTTTTGAGGATGGAAATGATCGTCTTATTCTATACCTGCGTATTTCTCTGTGGGCTGGCGATTGGGTGCCTGATAGGCGGGGGCAGGGGATCTAACTGTTTGTCTGTCCAGCGCTGTGTGATTCCCCTTGGTTTCTGTACAATTCTGCCAGCGCTAGCCTCACCTATCTGGTTTGTGAGCTTGAGTGTAGCCAACTATTCATATGACTGACTGACTTAACGTCCTAAGCTGCGCGAGCGCGCGTGTGTGCATGTGTGTGTGTGTGTGTGTGTGTGTGTGTGTGTATGTGTGTGTGCGTGCGTGCGTGCGTGCATGTGTGCGTGCGTACGTACGTGCGTGCGTGCGTGTGCGTACCTGTATATTAGAGACAGAGTGCTGTGCTGAAACGTGCATGCGTATGTATGCGTATTAGGCTGCGTGTATTCCTGTAATATTACTTTAATTAAACCTCACAACATGTGATTATGCCCGACCAGTAAAGCTGGTATTTCCTATGTCACTTCCCCCTTACATTTTTTTCTCTCTATTGGCTTCTGTTTGTCAAGTAATTTTGTCGTTGTTGTTGTTGTTGTTGTTGTTGCTGCCTGTTCAGTAGTAGACAATAATTAGTGCGATAGTAATTAATCAGTAAATTAGCCACGGCAAGTTCGAAAAATGGTTGTTACTACCAAAACTTTTACCGTTGTCAAATAAAAATAAATAAATACCATTGTCATTGTCATTGTCATTGTCTCTCTCTCTCTCTCTCTCTCTCTCTCTCTCTCTCTCTCTCTCTCTCTCTCTCTCTCTCTCTCTCTCTCTCTCTCTCTCTCTCTCTCTCTCTCTCTCTCTTTCAAAGCAAAGAGTACTGTTAAATGGATCCTACTCCTCGTGTGGTCTCGTCAAAAGCGGAGTGCCTCAGGGCTCTGTCCTCGGGCCATTGCTGTTCTGCATATTTATCAATGACCTTCCACTGCATATTAGTTGCCAGGATATTTCTTGTGACATGCTTGCTGACGACTGCACACTACATACTCCTCACAAAGATGTAGCTGCAATTAGCACGCGTCTGCAGGAAAGCCTGCATGAGGTCACCGACTGGTGTCATTCCAACTGCATGTCCCTGAATCTTTCTAAAACAGAATGCATGGTTATAACCACACGTCAAAAGCACCAGCTATGCCCGCTCTCTCTTAGTCTGTGTATAAACGACAGCCCAATTGAGCAAGTATCACCCCACCGCCTCTTAGGGGTCACTATAGATGATCAGCTTAAATGGCAACTGCATATTAATAATGTGTGCAAAAGGGTTTCCAGCGGCCTGTATATGTTGTCAAAATTGAAAACAATTACTGACACAGATGCGCGTCTTCTTTTCTACAATGCCCATGTCAAATCGCACATAGACTATGCATCAACAGTGTGGGATGGTTCTAGTGATGTACATTTGAAGAGGCTGAACTCCCTACATAGGAGAGCTGCTAAGCTTATATTTCCCGATCCCGAACTCTCAACTGACGAAAAGCTTAAAACTTTAAAAATGCTCCCTCTATCCCATCACTTTCAGTTCAATAAAGGTGTATTGATGTACAAGCTGTACAAGCAGTCATGTCCACTGTACTTGAGTTCTTTTTTCTCAGAACGGATATCTGTAGCATCTAGACATGGACACCATTTCAAAGTACCCCTGCCGCGTATTGATTTATTCAAAACCAGTTTGTCATTTTCGGGAAGTTCATTCTGGAATTCTATTCCTGCAGAAATCAGAAACGCAATGACGCTCACCTCATTTAGGGTCAGCCTCTTCAAACACCTAGAATCTCTGACGTAATCTAATCATTACAGTACAGGGATAACTTGCGCGTGTGTTCAGGTGTGTGAATGTTTGTGTGTGTCAGAATGTCTGTGTGTGTGTGTGTGTGTGTGTGTGTGTGTGTGTGTGTGTGTGTGTGTGTGTGTGTGTGTGCGCGAGAGAGAGAGAGAGAGAGAGTGAGAGAGACACAGAGAGAGAAAGAGAGCGTCTGTTTATTTTTTTGTTTTTTGTTTTGTTTTTTTATATAATATACAGTGGACCATAATATCTGAGTGTCAAGAGTACATTGAATACTGCATGTACTATGTATAATGTTTTTGCCTTCATATGTGTGTACGCGATTTTTTTGGGCGCGCGCTCACGTGTGTGTGTGTGTGTGTGTGTGTGTATGTGTGTGTGTGTGTGTGTGTGTGTGTGTGTGTGTGTGTGTGTGTGCGTGCATGCTGTGTGTATGTGTGTGTGCATGCTGTGTGTGTGTGTGCATGCTGTGTGTGTGTGTGTGTGAGACAGAGAGAGAGAGAGAGAGAGAGAGAGAGAGAGAGAGAGAGAGAGAGAGAGAGAGCACATATATACATATTTGCCTTTGCTGTATGAATTCTAATGTACTTAATGATTTTCTGTGTATTGCTTTACTTTGCATTTTCACTCATTTTATATTTTTGTGCGTACGCGTTATGCGCCTACGTATGTCTGGAGTGCGTGTCCGAGAGCGTGTGTGTATATGTGTGCGTGTGTGTCAAAGTGCGTGCGTGTGCAAGTTTGTGTTTGTGTGTGTGTGTGAGCGTGCGTGTGCGTGCGTATGTGCGGGCGTGCGTGCGTGAGCGAGTGCATGCATGCGTCAGTGTACATGTCTATGTCATTTATGTAGTAGATGTAGCAACGGCAAGTTTGAAAACTGGTCCTGTTACCAATAACTTCTACCGTTGGAAAATAAAGGTTCATTGTTCATTGTTCATTGTTCCTTCTCTCTCTCTCTCTCTCTCTCTCTCTCTCTCTCTCTCTCTCTCTCTCACTCACACACACACACACACGCACACACGCACACACACGCACACTCACACGCACACACGTCACCACACCACTCGCTACCACCACCACCACCACCACCACCACCAACAACAACAACAACAACAACAACAACAACACGCTTACAGTCATATATAAATGCGTTAGAGACAGAGAGACACTTACAGGTCATGTCTGATACTTCTTTCACAGTCTTCATGTCGATTCTTGCAATACGACCGAGTCTAGCTATAAACAGAGCGGTGTTGTTCTGGGTTGAGGTCATCAGATGTACTGGGAAAAAACAACGAAAGAGAAAACGGTATACAAATGTGTACGGGTCTTGATTTTGGACCTTACGAGTTATAGCCGTATGGTCCAATATCACAAACCAGCACACAAATATTGAACTCAAGCCAGCCCTTATCTGTAGTTAGCGACACTAGACATATGAGGGTCTACAATGCTGGATGTTGGTTTGCCAGTATCATAGTCGTACAAGTCACATTACGACAGCAAACAGCATCCCTTCTCTTTCAAATAACCATTCATTTGTTTACATAGTTAAGTTAGACAGAAAAATATAATGGGAGGGTTTCCACAAACTCCTCGGCCACTTTCAATTTATGCGCGTGTGCTAGTTTGTGATTTTGGACCTTATGGCTTTAGGCCGTTAAGTACACAATCACAGACTAAAACACACGTGTACCAGCTTTTGCTTAAAAACAGGAGCAACTCAGAATGTTTCTAAAAGTAAAACGCACATGAGCTCAAAACAATACAGCAGACTTTGGGATGAAATCCTCATCTTGTTTCTTTTCTAACTGACTTACATATAACGTTCGTTCACAATGTTTGATCTTGGAAATCCCAACAAAAACAAACAAACAAACAAAAACACGCTTAGGAAGGACAAGTACAACACGATAAAATTTTGTGTTAACCCCTTCACTGCAATTGCAAGAGACATAGATCCTCACGAGCCGCGAGAATGTGGGGGTTTATCTATGTCTCTTGCCGAGATAGATTTGTACCCACGTTATTTAGGCTGTTGTTACTCTCAGTTGTTAAACGAACAATGATTTCAGAAACAAATTTTGCGTTCAGTGGCAGAGATGGGGTGATCAATGAAGACCACGAATTTGAGACACAGAGCACACACAAACACAAGGTACCAATCCTTACAACATATGAAGAGGCCTCCGAGAATAAGCGCTGCTCGTCTGAGTTTTCTTAAAGGTCCAAGGACATTTGTGATTGGCATATCCATTGCCGTTGATCCTTCCTGGACAAAACAGAAACCGAACCAGTGTTCAACTATTCTTATCCACACAGAATCCAGACCAAAAAGGTGACCGCCGATTGTGCAAAAACCAATTGGCCAAACCGCGAAATAACAAAGGAAATACCAGCTAAGGAAGAAACTCGCGTCGGAAGTAGCGTGTTTCTTCCTTAGTTGGTAATTTCCTGTCCGCGCTGACGTCCGACACACATGTAATGTCTGGATCAATCAATATAATGTCATCTGGCTATCTACACTGAATAACATATAGGTGGGGGGAAAAAAGGGTAAAAAAAAATTCATAATTCAGCTTCTAGAACACCTGGTGGCGAGGGAAGAGTTAAGGAGGAAAGTGAGACTATTAGCAAGTTATTCTCGAACACTGTGCAGCTTTTCAATGTGTGCTTCGGTGAACATTATAGTTTCAGATCAAGATTAAACGGCCAGTATCGACAGCGTCAGTTCAGCCACATGTGTAACTGTGATAAATGTTAACCCTATTGTGCATGCAGTCACGGTACTGTACATAGAACCGGTGGCTGCACTGATGCACTGAGAGGTTAAACAAACAGTAAAATGAGCCAAAACCACAAATCTATATTTGTTGTATTATTGCGTAGTACACACTTGGCGGCAATTATCTGGTCACTATGTAAAGCGAAAATTTTAGAAGAAAAGCATATCTGTACCTTAAACGTTGTCTCGTTTCAAAGATGTTGGCTGATGTTTGTCCGTCACAAGAGAAAGCAAATTTAACACCTTCACTAACACTAGACGCGGACTATTTCCTTGAAATCTTCCTCACAAACCAGATAGGTGAGGCTAGCGCTGGTAGAATAGTACACTTACCTGAAATCTTTGTTAATTCAAAGCCAAAGACCCTCAGGCGTCAAAGAATATGGACAAAACGTAGCTGCAGGGGGCTGATGAGGATCTGTACCTCCTGCAGTTGTGTGGTGTTCAGTTTTTCTCGGCAGGCAAGTCGTAAAGCGTATATGCTTAATGAAAAATTACTAGTTTTCCCCATCGGCATCAAACCTACATGAGTATCTCTAAAGACGCAAATGTGACTGTTGTTTGACAGCAAGAGCCATAGATTGTCAAGAGGCCCTGTGTCTGTATGGGGCTCACAAGAATCTATACTCTCTTGTACCAAAGAGTATAGAGACTATACGCTAGCGTAACCTCTATACTTTTTGCTTGTGCACGTACGTTAACCCGTCCTGTGCCACTTGACGCAGACTGTGTTTCTGCAATCTTCGTTAATTCAACACCAAAAGCCCCGAGCTGTCCTATCATGGATTCAAAGTAGTGTCAGCAAGAGGCATCGATTTTCATGAGGATCAATACCTCTTGCAGTTGGGTGGTGTTCACGTTTTATCGGCACTGAACGGGTTAAACTGCTGTCTGAAGGATTGTGCCACTTGTAGGGATGTGTGAAAGGAACGGACACTGCAAACAATCGAGTTAATTAAAAAAAAACAAGCACATAATTCAAGAAACGGGTTAATTTTTCATTCACACTCACACACACACACACACTCACACACACACCACACACACACACACACACACACACACACACACACACACACACACACACACACACACACACACACACACACACACACACACACACACACACGCCAGTGCACTTTATTCAAGCACTTAAGTTTATGTTATCGGTACCACATCACAATACCTTAAAATTTACGGTATGAAACTGGCGCATAAGTTCACCACTATTTGAACGATTACTTCGGCGAAAGTGTCCGTGCTTTTATTAATTCATTCGTACCAAAATATAATAACTTGAATAATGAATTCTACAAAAACTGTGTACTAGCAATGGGAGATGGATCGGCCAGCACAGTTTAAGAGTACTGCCAGCATAGTTCAAGGGTAGTGCCAGATTAACTTCGCGCCAAGCTAATCTGGCACTACCATTGAACTATAGTTGCCAATCTCTCAATGTGGTGTCTTCAAGTTGAATGTATTACTGTAGATAACTGCTCTTTTGTTTTTTCGTTGTCAAATCAGAGACGTTATATAGAGGTCTTTGATAAAAGGCATTGCACCGTCCCGGTGCAAACTTAGACAGTAGCACTTCCAAGTTGTTGTTGTTGTTGTTTTTTCTGACGACAGGCAGATGGTTTGTGGTTGTCACAGACCAGCACTCAATCGTAAGCCCTAGGGCATGGGCACTGTCTTCGGTACGAACAGAGACTGCAACACTTCCATGTTTTGCTGACGGCCGTAGATGGACGTACGGTACAGCAGGTGGTCAAGGATAATCATCATGTCCCGGTCCACGTAGTGGAAACTGATCGTCGCATGGCTGCAGCACTCGGCGCCCTGATATATACAAAAAAAAAAAAAAAAAAAAAAAAACAAATTAATACAGCATGTAAATACGATTACTGGCCAAACATTTATTTGTAACTGCATGCGAAGAGCCTAATTTCACAACAGGCATATTTATATCAGCACACTGGTTGTCTCCCTCGATTCGCTGCTGCTGCAGCGAATCGAGTGAGACAACCAGTGTGGTGACTAAGTAGGCGACTAAAGAACAGGACGGCAAAAGTGCGAGGACATGTAATTTTATTTCAGTTAGGTTTGTGTCTTTTTTTCAGTAGTGTCGAACCAAGTCACCTCTTCTTCAAACTGCAGATGACTATATTAATAATACGTTGTTCATCCATCGCAGGCGATGAAAACCTCAGCCTCAGCTGTCGTTCTGTGAGTGGGTGCCGTGTGCCCAGAGACGAGTAACCAATATAGTCTCACTGCAAATTATGCTTCCTGGTGACATTCCAGTTCGAGCGGTAATTTTGACAGTTCGACGGACAGCTGGCGCCGCTCTGACAACCGCTTCGTGCGCATTATACGGCAAAAGTTGCTGTCGACCAACAGGCTCACTACATGCTCCCGATCGATCGTGTGAGGAACTCGAGAGAAAAGCAACGTAATGTGAATGACAGAAATACGTCTCGTTACAGGTCATCCATAGTACTTCGAAATCTGAGTTAGTTAGTTATTTGGGTTTAACGCCGAGCAGGCAACTAAGGCCATCTCACGGCGGGATGGGTAAAAATCTGGTCAGCCAGACTAGAAGAAAGGTCTTAAAACAGGATGTAAATATACCTTAAAAATGTCATGCTAAAATGTCGCACAAGTCTTTAAAAGAAACTTCTACAGACTCTCAAAAAGGGCAAAATAGTAAAATTCACATAGTCTATAAATGCTCAGATCTTGTTACAAAATATTGCATTCTCTCAAGAAATTGAAGATTTTGTCCGGGGGAACATCCCGGAACAAAACCTTCAAGGAGTCTGCTGTAAAGTGTTTGTATCTTGTGTCAATTAGATCAGCACAAGACAGCAAAAAGTGTCGAACAGAAAACTGCTGGTCACAGGCAAAACACCATGGACGCTCATCCTGTTTTAGTAAGTAAGAGTGCGTAACATACGTGTGCCCGATGTGGAGCCGAGTAAGAAAAGTTTCCTCACGGCGGCTGCCGCAGCGATAAGATAGATTGTCGGACACCGTAGGAAGAGCTTCATGCACCTTGTTCGCTTCCTCTTTGTCCCACTCGGACTGCCACTCGCGAGCTATGTACGCACTGATCACAGGTTTAAAATCACTATGAACAGTCTGTGTGTCAGGGACAGGGTCATTGCGGGCACCGTTGGCAGCAGAATCTGCGATCCTGTTGCCTTTGATGCCCACATGCCCTGGGACCCAAATAAAAATGATGTCATAATATTCCTTCATCAAGTCCGCGTAAAGCTCTCGAATCTGCACCAGCAGGGGGGTGGTCTGTTCCCGCGCCCTGAAGGGCCTGCAGGGCAGAAAGAGAGACAGAATCAGTAAGTTCCTTTCCCGAGACTGATAGGCATGCTTGAGTGCCAGCAGAATTGCCTGCAGTTCTGCACTAAATACAGAGGAATGGTCATGGAGGCGGAGCTTAAATGGGCGTCTAGGATGGCGAGAAGACACTGCAGCCGCAGCCACTCTCCCATCCTCAGACTTGGACCCATCCGTATAAATACGACAAAAGCCAGGAAAACTGGAAAGGAGTTCATTGAGGCTCTGTTGGTATATGGCTGGTGGAGTACAGTCCTTCTTGTGGGCGGTCAAGTCCAGCAAGATGTCAGGAACTGGTAAGCCAGGGTGTTGCAGAGATTCCGAAACTTTGTCTCGGTCCACTCCGGCCGCCTGCAGATGAGGTCGGACACGGAAGGAAAGTGGACGGACAGCTCCCGGATATGCATCGTAAATCTCTGCAAACGACGGGTTAAAAACACAATCATAGGCAGGATTGTCTGGATGGGCCTTCAGCTTCAGAACGTAGCTGAGCATGAGGCGGATGCGGCGGAGCTTGAGAGAAGGCTCCCCTGCCTCGGCATACAGACTAGGAACTGCAGATGTCCTGAAGGCCCCCCAGGCATATTCGCAGACCTTGATGGTGAATTGTGTTCAGACGCTGTAGAACAGACTTGGAAGCGAACCATATACCACAGAGCCGTAATCCAGTTTGGTCCGAACAAGGGCCCGGTACAGTCGAAGTAAGACAAGGTCTGCACCCCAGTCAGTACGACCAACGACACGAAGAACGTCGAGGGCCTTCTGACAAGAGGTTCTAAGGTAATTAATATGGTTGCAGAAGGTCAGTCTTTTGTCAAAGATGACCCCCAGAAACTTTGCCTCCCTGGCCACCTTAATTGGCACTCCAGCAAAGCTCAGGCTAGGTTCTGGAAAAAAATTCGTCTGGTTAGTAAAATGCACACAGACTGTCTTGGAGGGCGAGAACTTGAATCCGTTGAGAGATACCCACCCCTGGATGCGATCAACGCACAGCTGCAAGCGCCTCTCAAGGGATGCAAGTCCTCGACCTAGTGCACACAAAGCAAAGTCGTCAACAAAGAGCATTCAGAATCATCCTTGACGGCCTTTTCAATGTTATTAATTTTAATGCTAAATAAAACGGGAGATAGAATGCTGCCCTGCGGGACACCCATCTCCTGTTCAAAGGAGTCGGAGAGGGTGGATCCCACACGGACATGGAACGACCGGTTAGACAAAAGATTGTGAATAAAGACGGGTAGGCGCCCTTTAAAACCCATTTCCGACAAATCGGACATTATACCATACTTCCAGGTATGCCTTCTCAAGATCGAAAAAAAATTGCATAGACATGCTGCTTGTTGACAAAAGCATCTCGGATAAACGACTCAAAGTCAGTTGTACTACGAAAGCGCCGGAAACCGCACTGGAGGTCTGTGAGGAGACCCTGTGACTCAAGATGCCACATCAGGCGGGCGATGACCAAGCGTTCCATAGTTTTGCATAAACACGATGTCAAAGCAATTGGCCGGTAGTTGCCCGGGTCGGAAGGATCCTTACCCGGCTTGGGGATTGGCACAACCACAGCCTGGCGCCAAGATGGCGGAAAATGACCGGTTATCCAGATATGGTTAAAGACCTTGAGAAGTACTAGGAGTGAATCCTCAGGCAGATGTGTTAGGAGCTGATAGTGGATGGTATCTAGTACAGCAGCAGTCATTACATTTCTGCATGGCTTGCTGCAATTCTGAAAATGTAAAAGGGGCATTATAGCCTTCCGAGTTATCCGACAAGTACGAGACTCTCGCTTCTCCTTCTCTCTCTGGAAGAAAGGTAAATAATGCTCTGTTGAAGAATTATGGGCAATGGTGGAGGCAAGCAAATTGGCCACAGCCTCTTTATCCGTGACCAAACTGGCACCATCTCTAAGATGGCCGACAGAAGCCGAGCCACCCCTGCCCCTAATTCTTCGAACAGCCTTCCAGACTTTTTGGGACGGAGTCCTAGAAGATAAAGAGGAGACGAAGCGTCTCCAGGAAGCACGGCGTTCACGTTTAAAAATTAAACGGGCTTTCGCCCTCTGTCTTTTAAAGGTTAAAATATTCGCTTGCGACGGATTACGAAAAGCACGTCGCTGAGCAGATTTGCGCGGTTTTTTGGGCTTTGCGGCACTCTTCATTGAACCATGGTACTCTCGGCTTCCGAGGGACTGATGTGGAAGTTCTAGGGATGGTTTCACCTCGAAATCTGAGAGTTTGCAGAGGTAAAAGTCTGAAACTGTCGCTCTCTATTTATTTCATTACAGAAGATCTATAAACGGTAAATTCATTACTTAACCCTTTGGCTGTCGGTAGCGGGTTTAGTCGCGATGATTCCTACAGGAATCATCGCGACTAAAACCGCTACCGACCAGCCAAAGGGTTAATCATTTAAAGTTCTGCTCAATCACCTAAATCATTCAACGTTTAGTTTCAAGTTTACATTTAAACCCATATAAGCCCACTTGTACTTTGGGCATGAGGCCACCGGTACTGTTTTAAAGTACAGATGGCTTCATGCCAAGGGTTCAAATTATGTCATTTATCAAATTTATGTGCCGCAGTATGATTTTCCTGGGAGTTAGGATGCACTGTCATTGAATGCATTCCAATAGTTTTCAAGTCTCACCTTGTCGGAGGAAATAATAGTTTGGCCCGACCAACCTGACTGTTTTCAATACGAGGTAGAGCACCAACACAACCCCCCTCCCCCCCCCCCCAAACAAAAACAAAAATCTGGCCAAAAGGTGGCAGAGTTCGACCCTGCCAGACCATACTAGTTCCTACTTCATTAGATGGATGGAGCTCCCGCGACACAACGCTAATAAGACAATAAACATAAGACATAGATAGAGTGTCATGGTGCATCCGTCTCCGGGAACTGGTATGGAGTCGTGAGAGGGTCGTCGCATATGTCTGAGAAATTCGCTCAGGACTACTGCAGACGTTGATGTAAACATAATAGATGTCATGATGATCGATCCATTACTCGCAACTGAATGTATGCATGCATGCGGAAAGACTTAAACCCCCTTACACAAGCAGCCACCGGTACTGTAAAATAGTACCGGTACCCGTATACATAAGAGTACAATAAGGTGTATCATTAACCTCTTCATTGCCGGAACGCAACGCGTCAGAACCCATATGCAACAGGCATAGATCCTCATGAGCCTCCGCAGTTGCGGAGGCTCATGTGGATCTATGTCTCTTGCTGACCCCACTTTGTATCTATGTTCCTCGGAAGGATCAGATTCGGCTTTGGCGTGGATTTAACAAAGATTTTACAAATACAAACTGCGAACACCGGTAGTGAAGGGGTCCACCCCCTTAATAATAATAATAATAATTACGGTATTTATAATGCGCTTATCTTATAATAATTATAACTCTAAGCGCGCACTCACAACTCGCACACGCATGCGCACGCTTTAGACAATGACTCACGTAACACAAATAGTGAAGATACATTAGGACGGTCAGCTTGGGCTACATGCAGTCACCGGTTCTGCAAACAGCACTGACGGTGGCTATATGTCATTAATACAGATTTATGTAAAATGACAGACACATTTTATGTCCAACACTTACAATGGACTGTGGAAATTTAAAGTGTTTGTTGAATTCCTCCTCGGCCAAGCCGGGCTCCACTATGTGCTGTTTGGGGCTGAACTGGTGGAAGCTCTCTCTGTCGAATATGTCTCGGGAGTAGTGCCGTCCCACCCCCACGGTGTGCAAACACTGACCTACATGTCTGTCTTCGCTGTGCATTTCCACCAGTGGACAAATGCCCTGCAAAGAGATGACAACAGCGGAAATCAGTGTTGACCAGTGTCACTTTCACATTGTTGATTATCGTACAAACATAAAAAAAAAGACCACTCTTGAGAATGGCCCGCGTTTTACAACGTGTCTAGACCGCACACAATCCGTGAATTCTTTGCAAAACCGGCGACACAACTAGAGCCCTTTTCCATAGTTTTATAAATTGTAAATGAATATTCTCATCTATGCTAACTGTACTTGTCTGTACATTTTTCCTTCACCGCTTATCAGCCCGAAACAACCATTGCCGGATAAGCTACTCCGGCGCCACCCTTAAACCCTCCTGTCGACCCTCTGGCTGTCGGTAGCGCTATTTGTCGCGGTGATTCCTGCAGGAATCACCGCGACAAAAACGAAACCGACAGCCAGAGGGTTAAAAAAAATCATTCATACTTCTACAGTTATACTGACGAGCAAAAGAAATGCGACATTTTTGGTATCATCGGATACACTAACGTGTTTCAGATGATTCTTAAAAGCCGCATGTCCTTTGCTCGTCAGTATATAACGTATCAGGATCGGTAGATTTAACCTTTCAAGCTTACCACGCAGCATCTCACCTTCAAAATCCCCTCATCCACGACAAGCCGCAACGCCTCTCTACTGAGGACGTAGCCAGCTCCGCCACCCATGAACCCAGGCCCACCCTTTGGAAAAGCATCGTACAGCTGACCCAGATATACGGGCTGCTTAGGATCGTACTTGGACAGCAATAACCTCAGATTCTCCACAATGACGTAAGTTTTGCCGTCAGCTTTCAGGAACCAATCGTAGTGGTTTAGATAACGGTAAAGATAGGTCATGGCGGCGTCGACCTTTTTGGAGAGATTGCTGTATCCTTCGTACTCTTCGCCAAGGGCCACGACGTCCGGCCACGCTGATGCCCACTGTGTCTGAAAGAAAGAACAGAAGTGAACATTTCAAATATGAATTTTAAAAAAAAGGATATGAACCCTCTTACTGCCTCAAGTTTATAACTGTTTTCGAAACTGTAGCGGACTGACGGCCGCACATATGAAAGAGCAATCTAGAAGCATAAAACCTCGCGGGGCCCCGCACCTGCAGAGGCTCATGGGGGTTTGTATGCCTCTGGCAGTTGAAATGTGCTCACTTTGCCTTTGAATTAAACGGGTTCAATACTACATCTTGCTGGTGCTGGACTGAACGGTCTCTTGTCTGCATTAGGTCAGGATAGAACTTACTCCATAATTACTAGTACTACTACTACTACTACTACTACTACTACTACTACTACTACTACTACTACTATATAGTGCAATATCCCCACAAGAAAGGCTCGGAGCACTTTACATCGAGATAATCTAACCGAAATTAACTAACTAAAGTACCGTCAGCATACAAATACACTCTTTCATAAATACAAATGCACATTCACACAATACTAAAATAATAAACATAAAACATTTCAAAAACCTCATCAGATATTTAGATGGAAAACGTAAGGTTTATCAATCCATTATAAAGGTCAGATTGAAAAAATGTAAGCTCTGTGGTCTGGCGTAGCATAGTTATTCTGAAGAAGAATAATAGCACGAGCAGCGAAATGACGTCACTTCAAGGCTCACGTCAAGGCATCATTAGTCCCACGACGCCGTGTTCATAGTGACGACTCGATGTTATATGTCACTCATCGCAGTACTAACATTTGACGTAACAGAGGATCAACTTTGCAATTTTTTTGCTGATTTTCACGCCAAGGGATTACAGGTCACAATTTGACCTAATCCTACCCCAGGGCCGGGACAAATAGTAGGCTTACGCAAACACTTTTTATGAAAAATCATCCAGGTATTAATGAGAAGATAGCTTTTTTCGTAAAAGAAAAATTAAAGTTATGTTAGCTGTTTTACAAATGACTACGAAAATGTGGTGCAGAAAATTGTCTGATTTTCACACCTAGAGCACACAGGTCACAATTCACCTAATCGTACCCGACAGCCGAGACAAAATGTAAATACCGTATATGAAAAATCACGCCATTGGTTTAAATAGTTTATTACTTTGCAAAATACATACAAAGAATATACATCAACTATCATCAGATCAAAACAAGCCACAGGCTTATAGGATGATCTGGACACTCAGATATTTTTGCAAAATGTGTATGGCAGTGGTATGCAGATTTTAAATACAATATAGGTAAGTAAATCAATATATATATATATATATATATATATATATATATAATATATATATATATATATATATATATATATATATATATATATATATATATATATATATATATATATATATATATATAATTTTTCATTCAATTCTGAGAATGCTGTGCTAATGCCATGGAATTCCAGGCTGGTAAGCTTGCATTATGTCATCAGGACATCAGCTGTCCTTTTTGTGACTGCATCGCTCACTAGTTCTAGAAAGGAGAGGGTAGTGGGAGAGAAGTATTGACAGACCTATCATTTTGAGCCTTCCACTGAATACCTACTACATAAAGCAGTAGGGACTACCCCCAGGCGCCCCGCCATCCGCTGGAGAATATTCAGACCTCCCCCCAAGGGGGGATGCTAGAAAATATTCCCAAACAGATAGGCAGAGAACAAGCTTTCATTGATGAATGAGCTTACACAAGTGGCGCTTGGACTCAAAGCGGCAGCTATATTTAGGGTCAAGTAGAGGTCGAGAGTGACAACAGCTGGCCGCACGCGCTATACACAGGTAGCCGTTGTATGAAGGGTTGTTATACAGTAAAAACGAACGGAGTATATTGTGATGGTCGCGATGACAGCATGTCAAGATATCCACTAAGGCAGGTTTAACTGGATATGGAAACAAAGAGCGTTTTAAATGTATTCACCTCGCTTAATGCTAGTTACGCGTAGCGATGATTGAGAAGAAAACTGTTCTAAAAAATTAAAAGGCCGTCCCGTGCATACAATGGCTGAAAAGTGTGAAATGTAACTAATTTGTTAGTGTGACGTGACAGCTTATGATGAAATCCTGTTCCAAACGCCATAAACTAATGTGTGGCTATGTCTGTCTTATTCTGCAGCATTACTTTGCTTGTTGTTGGGGGTTTCTCGATCGTAATTTGATTTTGAAAATCGGACGTACCGTGCATAACAGGTGTGACAAAATTCAAAATACTAGATTAAAACTGCAGTGTTCAATAATGTGATGTGAATGTGGAATAATGAATCGTATGTGAATAAGCTGACATTTGTAATCTATTGATATTACATACTTTAGATTAATTTTGTGCTTCCTGAAAGTGTACATTAATTAAATTTTGTTGATGACTAGTTTAAAAGTTTCCCGAAAATGTGTCAGAAACGTGACATCGGCTGTATGCACGGGACGGGTATTTTTACAGCCACAGAGTGATGCAGCAAGACAACAAAAACACATTAAGTCTTATGACATACCTTTATTGGCATCATTTTAACAAAAAGAAAACAAATTAAAGGCCAAGTTTACTGTATGGATTTGATGACATGAAACTTCCACGAGTAGGTGATCAGTGGAACCTTCAAGACGCCATTTTGCGACCTTCTTTTTATAACTTTTATTCAAATTTCTCATTTTGTAAACACCTCATATGCCCGACTCTGATTCAGCTGATTCTTTTGCATATATTTAGTGGGTTTGTGACATAATCATCCACCTATGGTATGGTATGGTATGGTACGGTGTTTGCAAGGCGCACATATCCATCTAATTAAAGATGCTCAAGGCGCCGCCGTAGGGATGGAAGCTGCAGCTTTGAAAGCCTGCTGCTACTAAGCGCTACTTTATGTGCAAACCTCCACCCGGCTATTAACTTCGGTGCATGTGAAATATAAACACCTAGAAGCTGTTACAAATTTAAGCAAGGAAAGAAGAGTGGTCTACCCCAAGTAGTAGCGAGTTCTGGAGAGCAACTCACAAGTTTTTAACAACTTATAGACCAAGACAACTCAAACGAAATAGAACCAACATTACGCTTGAAATCTGATGGTTCATCCAGTACTCGGACAAGATCCTAGGACTTAAAGAAATACAGTAAAACCCGGATATAACCAAACGCTATGTGACGCAAATTTAATATTTATAGAACCAAAGTTTGCTCTAAACAAAGTACTTTGCATATAAGAGGAGGCATTTAGAAAGAGCGCAGTCGGGCCTCTAGGGGAAAAAGTTAAATCCGTTATATTGGACCGTGTCATAATTTTAGCAACGTTTACTCTCTACCTAACTGGATGACAGGAGATAACGGTCACAGAGCTACCCATCAAAAGATACACTTGAGATTTAACCCTTTGCGTGACGGTAGCGGCTTTACCGGAAGGAATCATCGCGACATAAACCGCTACCGACACGCAACGGGTTAATGGACCAGTCCGCTCCTCGCAACTGATCCTGGGAGTAAAAGAAATACTCAACTCTCTCTACTAGTCCTATACCTTACTTGGACGAAGAAGACATGACCGTCGCAACGCTGCGCCCACGTTTCGTTAACGGCTTTGACTGTCCACTGCAGATCTTTTTCACGTGCAGGGATCCAGCACAGCACGCGCACCTTCTTGCGCAGTGCACGTGCAGCTGAGTCGTCAATGGAAACTGGAATTGAAAGTATGCTGACCAACAAAAGAAATGCGACATCATTCTAGTCATCAGAAACACTGTTTAACGTCGAGTAGGCGACTAAGGCCAACTCACGGAGGGTCAGTGTGAGTGTAATATATAAACATAATATGAACATAATACCCTTGTGTTGGAAAGGCGTAAGAGCAGAAACACAAAGAGACAATCCTAAAATAAACATTGGGGTGATCTGCGATTTTAGATCTTACAAGCCATAAGGTCCAAAATCACAGACCAGCCCTCATATGTGATCTCCACTTTGCTACCGTAAGATGGTCTTGACCTGCCCTAAGACCTAGTAACTAACGTATTCTCCATTTTACCACATCTACACTGACGTTCTAAGAAATATATTGGTGTTGGACATTGGTTGTCAGTCTCGATTCGCTGCGCCGATGGAGACAACCAATGTGACTGGTGTTGCTCACGTGTGTCATCAGAATCCGCATGGTCACTTGTTGCTGACGAAATATCCTCCATTTTCAGCACCTTTGCAAAAGGCGACTCAGCCTCCCGTGCTTTTCTCGAAAACAGCGCAGAAATGTTTCCCAACGTGGAAGTCAGCAGATACACTGTACAGATAAGAAAAGATGGGCATTAGTTAGAATTGTTTGTGTTGATATAAAGAAAAAAGAGCTTAGGTGAGAAAATAGTATCAATAGTCGTGATATATCAGGGAGGGAGTGTTCTTGGTTTCTTAGGCTATTTATTGTATGTGAACTTTGAATTGTTCTCCACGTTCGAAGTCAGCAAATCACTGTAGAGAAACAAATGATGTGTTCGACTGTCGTCAACGGTAAAGGATGCGATTATTCTTAAAGATGGTATTTCAAAAATGACATTCAATTTTTAAATTAAAAATGTTAGTTCAAAACAACGGGTGGAATCAATTAGAGCGTTTGCTAGCTGTTAATTAGCGCAAAAGTATTTCGGTTAGTTAAAAAAAACTGCCTTATCATCAAAGTTAATAATAATATCTAACAATACTTAAACCGTCGGCCGGTCTTTATAAACGCGCGCGCAGTCCAGATGAGTCATTTGAATCTTAGCCGTCACTGAGCGCGAAAGCATAGCGCCGCATGCTCTAGATCTAAACCAAAGGTACACCGACGGGAACCGACCCTTTAATAGTAACACTTAGGTTAATACTAATGAAAAATGAATCTGCGTTTATGTTTAAACATACAAATAACTACGAACACAAAGTTTGTGCCTGATTTTTTTTACATCTTTCCCGGTCCTCGGGCCGACGTCAGCTGCAGTGGGCCCGTGCACGTATGTGCGCCGGCCCACTGCGGCAGACGTCGATCTGAGGGTTCGGCTTTTAATACCGACGTCGCGAGTTCCCCAAAGCTAGCGTGATCATTAGAGCGAAATGCAATAAAGCGTAGTGGACCGTGGGCAAGCACAGCGCGTCACTATGGACGATCGGCAGTGCGAGCAAGAAAACTGTCGGGTACAAAAACAAATTATATCCGTGAAATCGCAAAAACAAAAACAAAAACAAAAAACAACAAAAAAGTGCAGAGTTTGCATTAACAAGATACATCTACTGTTGGTATAACAAAGTTAATTAATTATACTAGCTGTTGAAACGACATAGCAGACCATTTTCCGAAGCCATCGTGATTGGTTTCATCGCCATTATGCAGTTGTAATGTACGGTGAGAGATCGTTTTCCTCAGCATTATTTCCACCAAAAATTAACATAGGTTGTATTGTAACAACTGTATATCTAGGAAACAATCGTCCTCAGCCCTTTATCAACGTCAGCTTAAATGTTGTCGCATATTACTTGTGATTCACAGCAAAACAGTACTAGGCTAAGCGACAGAGCTAGCCGAGTTGCCCACATTTCGTGACTCGCCAAGTCTAGTCTTGGCTCAAAGTCGGGTAGAGGGAGCTGGGTGGCTCGCTGGTAGAGCGTTCGACTCTCCTCCGAAAGGTCGTGGGTTCGAACCCAGCTGGGGTCAAAATTTGTACAGACCTCATTTCGTGCCCCGTCTTGAAATCACCTTCGTGGTGGACAAAAGACGTTAAGCTATAAACGTTTTAAACAATTTCAAAGTTACGTAATCTAGCCTGCATTCTCGCGCTGCTCGGGAACTCGCAAACGGTCTATTGTTATCAGTACATAGATCAGATTCAGCTTTCAGCTACTGCGTGGCCTTAGCCGTCTTCAGCTCCAAAATCATGGTTTTAATTGACGTAAATCATCATGTTACGGCATCTGTACAAGAATTATATACTTATTATGAGTGCTGGTCTGTGATTTTGGACATTAAGGCCTGAGCCAAATGTTCGAAATCACAGATGAACACACAATAAATATCAAGATACAAAAAGGTAGATACTTACGACTGATAGTCACTGATAACAGCGCAACTGCTATTTCAGTGAGCAGTCTGCATACAAGCCGCATTGAAGTTTCCTTTCTGACTTTCATACCCGTTTTCTGCACCAAATACTGTAAATAGGGAAAAGGAATAAAACAAAAGATCTCAGGTTTGAGTCTAACGTGCAATCTCATAGACAAAAAAAAAATAATAATAGAAGAAGAAGAAGTAAACAGCAATGTGAAAGATTACACGGACCCCGAAATCGCACCAATACAGGAATGCTGGGTAAAGAAAGCTTCTAATGCAAACACGGACCCCGGAATCGCACCAGTACAGGAATGCTGGGTAAAGAAAGCTTCTAATGCAAACACGGACCCCGGAATCGCACCAGTACAGGAATGCTGGGTAAAGAAAGCTTCTAATGCAAACACGGACCCCGGAATCGCACCAGTACAGGAATGCTGGGTAAAGAAAGCTTCTAATGCAAACACGGACCCCGGAATCGCACCAGTACAGGAATGCTGGGTAAAGAAAGCTTCTAATGCAAACACGGACCCCGAAATCGCACCAGTACAGGAATGCTGGGTAAAGAAAGCTTCTAATGCAATTTATGTGACAAAAAAAAAAAAAAAAAAAGCACAATCTAGAGGCGTTTCTTGAGATGAAGGAGATATTGACGCGATACACACAGTCAAGCTTAAACGCACAACTCTTCTTCTTCCTTGCTTTTTTATTTTTATTTTTTTAGGACACATTCTGTGCAAAAGAAACATCCAAATGAACGGACTAACGAAAGAGTGAATGAAGAGGGATCGATGAATGGATAGGTGGAAGGACGGATGTAAGGAAGGATGGAGATAAATGGAGGGATAATTGGTGGATGGTTGAAATGATAATTGCGAGGCTGAATGGATCGGTGATTAAGTGATAACCCAGTAAGCAAAGGTCCTCGGCCCACGACGGCCGTAGTGGGCCCGCGCACGGCAGTGCGCGGAGCCACTGCGGCCGTCGTGGGCCCGAGGACATTTTACTACTGGATGATGATGATGAAACGTTTTTATTCAGGATAAAAAGTTTTAGGCATAGCAATACCTATCTACCAAACTGTCCTGCTACTCTACACATATAAAAATACATCAGACGACACATCAAAAGATAAAACATACTAATGTAAGTAAAAAGACCCATCCCCCACCCCCTCCCACCACTCAGAGGAAAAAAATAGAAATAATATATATATATATATATATATATATATATATATATATATATATATATATATATATATATATATATATATATATATATATATATATATATATATATATATATATATATATACAGGTATGAACCTGACATGTTAATGCAGACATTTCAACTATTACATAATCTGCAGCAACAGTAGAAGAGTATTAGGTAATAGGAAACTTGTCACTACTTCAGGAATTGCACTGGCTACCCATTCAGTTTAGAGTCGAGTACAAGATTGCGGTCCTGGCTTTTCGCTGCTTTGATGGATCCCTACCGCCATACCTCTCATCCCTCAACATCTATCAGCCCTCCCGTTCCCTTCGTTCCTGCTCTGAGAAGCGTTTCCGTGTCCCCAGCTTTTCCTCTAAGCGGTTTGGCTGCCGGACATTCCAGTATCAAGCCCCTGTTGTCTGGAACTCACTTCCCCTACACCTCCGGAATGCTGAAAACATTGACGTCTTTAAGACCCAACTTAAAACCTACTTCTTTCAGCTTGCGTACCATTAATGCACAGATTGTGTGTGCGTGTGTGTGATGATGGTTTGGTCTGCATACATATGGTTTTGTTATGTGTGTTTTAGTTGTATGTGCGTGCGTAGATTAGAAGTGCATAGATTAGACTTTTTTAAAGGTAGTGAGATTCTCCATATATACATTTTTTGTAACGCGCTTAGAGCCCACTGCTCCTGGGGGATTCAGCGCGATATAAATGCTCTTTATTATTTATTATTATTACTAAGTATACGAATAGTAGCATAAGGGAGCCGAACATACTATTACTTCTGAAGTAAATTTATGGAGGCGATCTTTGAAGACGCTAATCTTACAAATTGATTTCAGGTGTGGAGGTAACATATTCCACGCTTTAGCGCCTGAAAAAGACAGGCTGTTTTTACAGATGTCTAATATAATTTTTGGAAGGTGGATCGAGCTATTTCTTCTGTTTTTCCTATTATTGTCGGAAAATAGAGTTTTTAGATAGGGTGGGGCTTTTTCGTGCATGATCTTGTGCAGTAGAACACAGCGATTAAATTCAAGCAGAAGTGAATGAGTTAGTGAAAGAACGAAGGAGCTATGGGAACAGCCCCTTTCTTCAGGATAGATGCAATCATGCATAACTAGAATAAATGATTGAACGAACGAACGAACGAGACAAACGAAATTACGAATGAACGAAAACACGAACGAATGAATGAATGAATGAACGAACGAACGAATGAATGAGCACATAAGACTGAAAAAAAAAACCACTTGGAATTCACTTGACCTTTGTATGAGAGCGAGTGTTGAAGCTTGTCAAAAATTCAACCTATTTAATCATGTGAATATTAGAAACATCACCTTAGCCCATCATTAACAAAATATGCTGCCTGAACATCGGCCTGGACACTTCTACAATGGAAGAACACATCGCTTGGAAATGTGTGTGTAGTGGGGTGAGGGGAGGAGGGGGGGGTAGAGAGAGAGAGAGAGAGAGAGAGAGAGAGAGAGAGAGAGAGAGAGAGACAGACAGACAGACAGACAGACAGACAGACAGACAAATACATGTTTTTGTCACGAATTACATTTGGTAGCAACTTTCAATTTCAAGCACCTCAGACTGTTAAAACGGGTTTCGATTGTTGTTACAGGCTGAGGCGATGATTTGCACGAACTTGAAATGACACAGCTCTGACCGACCATTGTCATTGTGCTGAGTAATGTCATAATGCTGACCCACTATATCGATGATGGCAACAGTTACAAACGAAAAGGTAAAAAATCCAAAAGCAACTCATACCGAAATTATAACACAACTTTCTGGTTACAACATTCATGACAAAAATGTTCATGCATGTGACACTCGTCTGCTTCTTTACACATTCCAAGAATGTGCATGCGCTTGCGAAGAAACCGGTATTCAAGAGTAAGGTCCCCTTCACGGACTTAAATTGATGACGTATTTTAGCTGCTGTCGGTCAGTTATCCAGCCACCAGCTTTATTGTTAGCTTAACTCATTTAACCCCACCACCGCATTTTAACAATTTTTGAGGTGTACCACTTGCAGGAGATGGATTGACCATAATAATTCAAGGGTAGCGCCAGGCTAGCTTGGCGCTTTCAGGCGCCAAGCTAATCTGTCAATACCCTTGAATTGTCATTGTCAGGCCATCTCCTGCTGTAAGGCGTTGGGGCTAAATGGGTTAAAGAAAATTTACTAAAGTCAACCAAAAAAGCCTGCTTCTTTTTACGCATAGTACGCCGGTCACTAAGTCACTGAGACCCCCCACGCGCCAACTCTGGAACCGGTCCGTGTATGCGGATTCCGTGTCGATGGATCCCAGTGTCGATGGATCCAGTGTCGTCGGATGCCCTACGCCATACATGTCGTGCACAAATCAGTCTGACTAACTGACTAATAGATAATAAAGACAGATAATGAACTAAGCTATTTAAAGCCGTGGTGAAAGGCCTGCCGTGAAACCGTTTCAGATTAAAGTGTTTATTTAATTAGTTTAATTTCAGAACGGCAGGCAAAGCAGAAAGTGCGGGAGGCACGACGGATTTGTTTTCTAATTTACACAAGCTTTTCTTCACTATTTTGACGTTAGATGCATATATCGACAGTACACACAAAATTTAAGTAGGCATATTGTACATGAAGTGCCTGTTTAAATTGTACTCTTACCCTCGATTAGTCTCGCTCAACTCAGACATCAGAAAGATCGTTTGCATGCAGCAACTTCTATTGTACACTTTGATCAGTAATATCTGCCACCGTGTACATATATTTTTAAAAGTTGCCTCATATCAAGGTTTAACACCTTGACTGCCAGGACACAACCAGAAACACTCATATGTAAGAGGTATAGAACCGCATGATCCCCCGCAGTCGCGGGGACTCATGAGGTTCTATGCCGCGTTCTTGCCTTATTCTGTATTCGTCGGACGGCTGGGGTTCTTATGCTTTAAACTTATGATTGTGTTTTGTTTCTGTTTTTAAAGTGCATGGCTGTATACTGAATCGGTGGCTGCATGCACAAGGGGGATCGTAGGGAATTTTGTGAGAGGACACTTCACATTTCTGACATGTGAGTTGTTCTCCAGAATTGGTACCTAAAATGTTGAAGTCAGTTAAAAATTAAATTGCATATATGATTAATAAGCTCCTGCGTTTAAGCAGGCTATCTATCTATCTATATCCCGTAGTCTTGCCGACTGTTGGGGCACCACTGCTGACTAGATATCCCTAAATTCGTATACCATCATAGAAAAAGCAGTGCCTTGTTCCGTTTTCTCACTATTTGGCCGTTGGAAGTTAGTGTGTGCTGTAGTGCTCCACGCATCACGGTGTGACATAAAGATGATTGCAAATGCAATATTATCGACAATGACAAGATTATTGGTGTTGGTGTGTGAAGTACACTTAAAGAAGGCAGTGGAAGTAGAATGCACGGCATCAGCACCAACCATGGAACCACGTAATGACCAAGTGAAGTTGTCACAATGTTATTTACGGGGCGCCGCTTTAGTAGTAGTGTGTGTGAGGACAAATTAGGCCGCGAGGCCTTTGCAAATGTCCTTTCTTTCTGTAATTACTTTATGGGTCTATTACGTATGCAAATGTTCATATAAATCATTCATCATAGCAATAGAAAATCTCTTTAAATTTTGGTAATTCGTCCGGCTGGTTTTTAAAAGAATTTATATTAGTTGTTTTTTTAATGAAACTGGTAACTCATTCCAAACAATGGCAACTCTGTTAGAAAAACAAAAATTTCCGCAGGTTAGTGTTGGAAGGCCATACAAAGATTTTCCCTTCAGAGTTTCGGGTTCTGTCACAAAACGGTGCTGCAAAAAAGTCGTTTCCAATTTAGGTGGTCGAAGCCATTATAAATTTTTAAAATTTGGATTAAGTCTCCACGTATTCTACGTCGTCGTAAGGAGTGTAGTTCAAAGTATTTGAGTCTGTCTAAGCAAGTCATATTTCTACATTCTTTAACCAGCTTTGTTGCTCGTCTCTGTACCCTTTCGAGTGCAACTGATTGTCTCTTTAAGCCTGGGTACCATACAGTGTTTGCATATTCTAAATGTGGTCTGACTAGTGATTTATACAGTTTACAAAAAAATGTCCTTATCCAAATAATTAAAGGCTCTCTTAACTACTCCAACCATTTTGTTGGCCTTATTGGTACAATTCTGAATATGGGGGTCAAAAGATAGAACTTTATCAAAAACAACACCTAAGTCTCTTTCCTCCTCATACGACACCACCTTTATAATGTCACTGTTAACTTTCATCAAGTAATGATTGTTCCTTCCAGCATGCAAGACCTTGCATTTCTCTACATTAAAATGCAAATCCCATGAGTCGGACCACTCTTGCAAGTGATCCAAATCATACTGCAACACGTCTTTATTGCTCGATTCATTATAGATTTTAGTATCGTCTGCGAATATTTTGCGCATGCTATTAACAGTCTGGCAAGTCATTTATAAATATAGTAAATAATATAGGTCCTATGATGCTTCCTTGAGGTATACCGCTCAGCACCTTTATTTTGTCTGATTTTGCGTTTCCAACCTTTACCACTTGTTCTCTTTCCGTAAGAAACTTCTTATCCAGTTGGAAATGTTTCCACATACGCCATAGGCTTCTAGCTTCTGAAGAAGCCTTTTATGAGGAACAGCGTCAAATGCTTTTCTAGGAAGCATAAGCATCCATAAAACCTGTAGTAATTGAGTAACACATGATCGTTTCTTTCTGAAACCATGTTGGTATTCAGCGTACATATTATTCACAGTAAAATGATTAAAGATCTCGTCTCGGACTATAGACTCTAAATCTTTATATACTATACACTTTATATCGTCGCGTCTTATACCTGCGTATTTCTCTGTGGGCTGGCGATTGGGTGCCTGATAGGTGGGGGCAGGGGATCTAACTGTTTGTCTGTCCAGCGCTGAGTCGTTCCCCTTGGTATGCATACAATTCTGCCAGCGCTAGCCTCACCTATCTGGTTTGTGAGTATACACTTTAAACTTACTGGTCTGTAGTTTCCTGCATCTGACCTAGAACCTTTTTTCTTTTAAATAGCACTTACCTCTGCGGTTCGCCACTCTTGTGGTACAATACCTGATTTAAGGGAAAATGTAAATAAAGTGCAAAGTGGTTCTGCCAACTCGTTATACAACTTTTGTAAAACTCTGGGAGGGATACAGTCTGGACCTTGAACTTTGGAAGGATTTAATTGTTTTAGTTTTCTTTTGACAATATCAGGAGTTATTACGATATCTGTTATAGTGCACCCATTCGATTTTGAGCCTCTACAAAGCAATGGAGCATTACTCAAATTCTCTTCCACAAATACACTTGAGAAAAAAATTATTCAAGTTTGCTGCCTTTTCAAGATCTGCTACAGCAAGGGTGCCATTTTCTTTTTGAAGTGCATTTATTCCAGAATTATATTTAGTTTGTTCCTGTACATACGTTTAGGGTTCATTTTACATTTATCTGCAATATTTCTTTCATGTAATTTTTATTACGTTTTATTAATTTATTAGAGTCGTTTCTTAAGGTAATATATCTTTGATAATCCCTTTTTTCTTTAGTTTGAAGATAACTTTTATATAACTTATGCTTCTTTATAATCATTCTTAAAGTACCCTTATTCATGCAAGATGGTGTGGTTTTTTATGTGATTTACTCTTCACTTTTGGGATGTGCAACTCCATACCTTTCAAAATCGAAGACTTAATTAATGCCCAGAATATTTCCACTCCGCAATTTTCCGGCTTAATAGTTGTAAGCTTTTAAAATGTTTCCATATATCCTTATTTTCAATTAATGTCCATCCTCTTCGTCTTCAACGTTATTCAGGATAATGTACTAAAACAGGAAAATACATTTTTTTTTCACGAGAAAGCGAAAGTAAAAACTGCTGTCACGGTGTTACATGCGACATAAACAAAGAGAAAATAACTGAAAATCAAACAAAAATACACAAGGCAATCCGAGTTTAGAAACTTGTATTAAATGTAGATGTAAATGGTAATCAAAGCAACGACATGTCGATTTAAGATTCGGGTTCCAAGTCTAAGGTGGTCCAGGGCGCCAATGATGTCGGTTTAGTCTAGCAGCTTACGCAATTTCTGCAGAGGTAAGTAGTTCGTCAAAAGAGTAACAATGGTTTGCAGGTACGAAACGAAAGTACTTATGCCATATGGTTTATGCATGGCAACAATATTTGTCCTCAGGATGGAGACATTTTTGTAGAAGTGTTTTTCGAAAGCTATTTTTCGATGTGAGGGAACCACACCTCGTACACGGCTCGGATAAGGTGCAAGACATTTTTTTGTGCATAACATTGAAAATTTCAAGCATACACGTTACAAGTTTATTCCAGTTAGTAAATTAAAATAATTAGCAAGTAAACTTGCATACATATTTACGATAAAATAAGTTTAATAGTAATATTTTTAATGCGGTAAGCATACTCGCGTCTCTAGTTTCAAAATGGCGGTCAGCGAGATGCCTTCGAAAGAAGTCAATCAGACGCGCATGGTTGATGCAGCTTTACTTTGCTCCTGAAGTGAAACAGAGATTATTTTCGATTTGAACTTTGAAGTACATCTTATCAACGTCAAATACGTTATTTTCCTGGTCTTGAAAACAACCTTTCCCATAGAACTCGGTCTTTTGTGGGAGGAAAGAATATCGAAAGTAAACTCCCGTTGTGCATTGTGTGTGCCGACCATCTTCAACATTCTGAAGACTTTTTGTCCGGATACAACATGCATGTTGTTCGTCTGTTTTCCAGCCTAACGGCTCTAAGTGTAGGTCTGCTCTTTTTTGTATTAGTGGAGGTGGGGTTTTTAACTGGTCAAGCACACTTTTATCCGACTGGTCTTAGGCACAAACCAGGTAGAGTGAAATCCATCTCCGAAACGTTTCCATCTAAATTACCATGTTCAGCTAAACACCTAAATATAAAAAAATTAGTATTTGCAACACATTCAACCAATCCGCACTGAAGTAATCACAAGAACTCTTATGATCAAGCTTTATCGGGACTGCATGAGGCACAATACAGATAGTAGCCCTCTCCATTATATTACATGTTTTATTTATTTATTTCTTATTGATTCATTTATGTATTCACTTACATATTTGTTTATTATTTATCCTTTTAATTATGGATGGAAGGAATTCATGTGATCACTAGTGATATTGTAGTGGCCACCAAGGAGAGGAAATTTGTTTTCAATATGCATACATCTGTGCATGTTCATAATCTATCCTTTACTTAGCATGCATATTCATAGGTCCCAGGTATCTCCGACTTATTTTATTTATTAATTTATTATTTTATTATTTTTTATTTGTTTGTTTGTTTGTTTGTGATGTATGTTTGCACATACACATCAGCATACAATGACATCAGCATACAATGATTGATTGTACATTGCTTAACGTCCCGACAGCAACATGACTTTATCAGGACGTGCCTGCACTGCTTGTAAAAAAAAACCCCAACTAAACAGAATATTGATTGTATGTTGCCAGCAGGTCTAATACGCTAAATAAACCAAACCAGACCTTTTAGCAAAACACATCCAATATCAAGATCTACAGGCAGTGCAGACAGTAGGGAGAGTTTAAAAAAGGAAAATACAGATATTCATCTGTACACAGATAATGGTAATAGGCGCATACCACCCGCTCCCCATCCCACATACAAAACCACAGAACGCCCATTAAAGGACATGCACGTCTGTGCATGTTCATAATATATCCTTTACTTGGTGGGGGCGTTCCGTGGCGCTGTGGTTAAGGCGCCTGCCACCAATGCTAAAGGTGCTAGGTTCGATACCGGGTTCCGGCGTCGGACTTTTTTCCTCTAGTAAGAGTCACCGTTAATTCGGGCGGACCGTCGGGGGTTCTTTCTCCGGGTACTCCGGCTCTTCCTCCCCCTCCACTTTGGTACCGGTTTCAGGCCACTTTATAAATTTCAAATACAAGCGATCAAAATTTCCGAAACCTCAGTAGCTGAGCTGACCCTTCGCACCACGTGAATGTCCTGTGTTTGTCTTGTACTGTGTTTGTCTTCAGAGTGAATGTGTGTGCGTCACGTGAACGTGCGTGTTTGGTTCAGTTCGCGGCGCTTTGAGCCGATTCGCAGAATTGGGTAAAGCGCCTATATAATAACCGGTATTATTATTATTATTATTATTATTATTATTATTATTATTATTATTCATATGTCGTAGTTATTTAAATTTATTATTTATTTTTATTTGTGGGAAAAGTAGGTTTTGTACATATGCTGATGTTCTCGTACACATACATGGTATACTGCCCACTCCCAACTCCACTCCACAACCACAGAACACCCACCAAAAGACATGTACATCTATGCATGTTCATAATCTATCCTTTACTTAGCATTCATATGGCCCAGGTATCTTGACTTACTTTATCTTATTTATTTAACCGCCATGAGATGGCATTAGTCACCTGCTCGGCATTAAACCCAAATAACTATTTATTTAAATTATTTATTTATTTTGTTTGTTTGTAATGCAGGTTTTGTACATACACATCAGCATACAAGAAGAAAATATAAACATATATAGATGGTAATAGGTGCCATACCGCCTGCTCCCAATCCCTACCTAAATACACACATAAAACCGCATAACACATACCAAAAGACATGCACATCTGTGTATGTTCATAATTTTAATCTATCCTTTACCTAGCATGCATATGTCCCAGGTACCTTAGACTTACTTTATCTTATTTATTTAATTATTTTGTTTGTTTGTAATGTAGGTTTTGTACATACACATCAGCATACAGCTTAAGAACATACACCATGGTGCCCCTGTGCATGTGGCCACCAGTACTATTCTGTCAGATCTGTCACACCCAGCAATCATCTCTTCCAGCTTCTGCCCTCTGGCCGGCGGTTCCGTGCTTTTAAAGCCAGCACCTCTCAATTCAGATGCAGTTTCTTTCCAGAAGCTGTCCTCAGTATATCAACATCCATGGAACAACGTGATTCCATGAATTGTGACATATGACTGATTTGTGTTTAATATTGTGTTTATCTATCTTTTAGTGCTGTATATAGGATGATAGCCAACTAAGTGTATGACATGATGAATGCCCTACAAGTGAGGATGTATTTTACTGTCGCCAAGTCACACAAAAATCCTTTAACGTTTTACTTGGTGAATACATGTCTTATGTCTTATACACGAACATGGTAACAGGTGCCGTACCGCTTGCTTCCAACCCCAATCCAGTTACACACACAAAACCGCAGAACACCCACCAAAAGAATGTACATCTGTGCATGTTCATAATCTATACTTTACTTAGCATTCATATGTCCTAGGTATCTTTGACTTACTTTATTTTATTTATTTAACTGCCGTGAGATGGCCGTAGTCGCCTGCGCGGCGTTAAACCCAAATAACTATTTATTTAAATTATTGACTTATGTTTGTTTGTAATGTAGGTTTTGTACGTACACATCCACGGTAATAGGTGCCATACCGCCCCACTTTCAATCCCACTCCACATACACACACAAAACCGCAGAACACCCACAAAAGACATGCACAATTGTATGCTGATGGATTAGTGGACTGTAAAACCTATATATAGAGACTTGAGGTTAAGAAAGTGGCTTGTATTGACTGCCTGCATTTTAGCTTCCCACCTACAAATCTCATGTGTACAGTTAACCACACTAAACATGCAGCCATCAGTTCTGTGAAAAGTACTATTGGCCTCATGCACAGGGGCACCAAAACTTAGAGATAAGGCCACACCTGATAACAATAACAGTACTAATAATATGCATACTCAGCCACTAGTTCTGTAAACAGCACTTTTGTAAACAGTACCAGTGGTCAAATGCACACATACATCATGGATGATGCCACCACTGATCACTTCAAACAATAGGCTGCCCAGTTCACATTGATAAGTGATACCATGAACTAGCCTGCACATGCAGCCATCAGTTCTGTAAATAGTACTGGTGGCCACATGCACAGGGGCACCAAACTTAAAGGTGAGGCCAAAACTGCCACCTCAAACAAAACGCTACCTACACACGCATATCAATGATACAATCAACCTCCATGTGCGTTAGGCGGAACAGGCTTAAAGTATGGGACTGTAAATCTTACAGCGAAATGTCAAAATCAGTAAGAAGATAATGGAACAGCAGCAAGTACATGTATTTTGAAATCCACTCAAATAAAACATGAGAACTCATCGAGCCCAATGGTGTTATGAGTGGGTAATGGAAACACTGAAAGAAATAGTAGGTGTACATTATAAAGTATGTGCCTCCTCCCCCCTCCCCTTAACTATCTGTTCATCATAAAACATATATATCTCATTCATTTGATCACTTGACTGACTGATTTATTAAATCATCTCTGTGTCATATTCTCCGTTTCTTTCTCGTTTTAATCCCAAAATATATGTCAGTGCTAATGTCAGCTGCTAAGAATCCTTGCAGCGAACTGCAAATGTCTATAGGCAGACAAACTGCAAATAACACAGCAGCAAAGTAAGTTCCTCTTTTGTGCAATAGGCTACTGCTAGCAAGTTAGGGTTTAATTTTAAACAAAGCATTGCATGAACTTCCAAGCGTGTTCACATTGTGCTGTGTATTTTTTTTTTTTTAGTGTGAAGTGTACTGTACCATCAGTGATCACTGATATTGCATAATTGGCAGTGGCAGTGTTCGCACATCACAACATAATAGCTTGTCAGTGCAACTGATTAAAATAATGTTACTGCATAAACTAATTAATCAAGTTCCGAAACTTTGCTCAGCCATGACAGTTAAAACCAAGTCGTCTGGCATTTTTTCTCTTTTACAGCATGCAGCATGTTGCACTTCGGACATAGGTTTCGAAAATAGCGTGTGTTGTGGGTTGCGTTTTGTTTTGGTGCTGTGGTGTCGAAATAAAACGGGCAAAGAGATGGTAAATTGAATGAAAATAAACGTGACAAACCTTTATCAAGACGTAAAAATGCACACAAGAACTTTACACGTTTGCTTTTTTATGGGAAACAAACAAGCTTAAGTAGAACAAATCAAAAAGAATTCGTCGGCACACCGAAATTCACAACAAATCCGCGTGTATGGTGGATCATGTTTTGATCACGTGATTTGGGATACCTTATTGTTGAGTAACGATATTTGAGTTCAAGGCAAGCTTTTTAGTAATTGCTTCTTCTCTTAATATATCTAAGTGTGAAAATATTATTGAAAAAAAAATCCTTTCAAGTGACATATAGTGCATACTACCACTGAATACAGGAACAATGAGACCCGTGTAAACTACTGATCCCCTGTGAACATGGCTGCGACAGTCCTGGTTTCGTCTGCAGCCGTACTGAAACAAAATGTGCTACAGAAAAATGTCTCCATCCTCCGGCGGTTTAAAACGAGTGCGCACTGCTTTTATTCATACTAGACTTCATTTTGATATACCCAAACCTTTGATACTCTCTAGAAAATCACTATCTCGTAAACGGCTGATCGTCTATGAAGGGCAGCTGCTAGACTAGTTGCTTCAACCCTTGAGACGAATTCTACCTCGGGCAGATGATATGTCGTATCCTCGATCCCTATCAGGAACTCTCGGACTTCAGATTCACCCTCCTTCTCATCTTTCGGTCGTACCTAACAAATAAAAAGAAGAAACTTACGCGTTTAGTATTAATTTTTACTGAACAGACAAAAAAGTGATACAAAATATTACGGCTACTACTATGACAGACCGCCGGAAGCAATTCATGATGTCGCGGAAGTAAACGGGACGTCTCCGCAACATATTACAATTTCGGCCTGTAAACCGGTCGATGAAAACGGATTAACGTCGAACTAGAAATAATGTGTCATTAGTACAATGGCAGAAAACGAGCTCAGTTGACCCAATAATGAGCTTCTGACAAGTGTGGCGGGTGCGACTGTTAATTGCGACAGTAATGCGACCAAACAGAAAACCGTTCGCTTCATACTTTACTACTGAATGAAAAACACAAATCAAAGTAATACACATGTAACAGATTTCCAATGCAACGAAACTTGTCTAAAACGACCACCCAGGGAATGGAGGATAACTGGTGGCCGTTACATAAAGAATAAAGAAACAAACTCCAGTGAACACCTAGCATCTGACATAACCTTGTTCGTTTAGTTTTATCACTTCAGTTGTCTATAGTTCAACATAAGCGCGATTTTCTTTAAGTACTGTTTTTAGGACCTGCGACCATACTATCACACAGCAAACTGAACATAATAATATACGCAATGTACTGCGAGCAGACACTGAAACACAGTACCAATGTCAAACAAACAGATGGAATTTTTCAAAGACTTATTTACAAGCATTACGGTATTCTTCAGAAACCCTTATGATGAACAGAGCTCACACAAATTCACCCTGATGAAAGAAAGGTCAATGCGCCTTTCAACCGAGGGGTGATAGACGTAAACGGCCGGGCGATGGTGAACAAAGCGACCTGTCCTGCTTGACTCAGCATACGCCGACTGACATAAAGGCGCGTCGGATCCTCAGGCGATAAATAAAGGACAACCTTTCATATTTGACCGAGCTTACACGAGTGACGCTCGGACTCAAAGCGGCCGCTATATAGAGGGTCAAGTGGAGGTCGAGAGTGACAACAGCTGGCCGCAAGCGTTATGCGCATGTGGTCGTTGTATGAAGGGTGGCTATACAGTAAAAACGATCGTGAGTAAATTGTAAATGGTCGCTATGAGTAGATGACCGCATATAAAGGTAGCTGCTCAGGCAGGTTTAATTGTATTTTGAAAAAAAATAATAACGTAGAATCGTAATTTACTCACTTCGATTGATGCTAGTTAAGAGTAACGATGATATAGAAGGAAACTGTTCTCCAAAAATGAAATGGCCGTCCTGTGCATACAATGGCTGAAAAGTGTGACGTAAATAATTTGTTAGCACGACGTCACAGCTCATGCTGAAGTCCTGTTACAAACGCCATAAACTGATGTGTAGCTATGTCTGGTTTATTATGCAGCATTCCTCTGCTTGCTGTCGGGGGGTTCTCGATCGTAATTCAATTTTCAAAACCGTCCATAACAGATGTGACAAAATTTAAAATACTTGATTAAAACGGCAGTTTTCAATAATGTTATGTGAATGTGGACTGATCTAGCCTATGTGAAGAAGCTGACATGTGTAATCTCTTGGTATTACATACTTTAGATTTACTTTACATACTGCTGAAACGGAAAGTACCTCTACCGTTAAACAGTTGGGCCCCACGCAAGGTATTGACGCCCCGATATCCCTCAGTCGTGTTAGCGGCGAGCTACCCGACTGGCGGCGACTCACTCCTACGCGCTAGGTTTTTCGTCGGACGCGCGAGCCGAAAAGCCGCCGCGTTCTGAACTAGCTCCCCGGTGCTCTTGAGCTTACGTTCCCTCAAGAACACAGCAAGATCCTTAGAAACGCTACCAAAGAAGTGTTCCGCCAGCATGAGTTCAAATAATGGACAGTTCGACCCAACGTACGAGCAAGTGGGACAACCGCTTGCCAAACGACACAAACGATCCCCCTGTCTCTGGCCGACAAGCTCTCAAGCGTTCCCTGAATCCCTCCGCACTACACTGAAACTTCTGTAATAGACACTCCTTCAAAGTATCATAATCTACGTTCCCCGAAACGTTCAAGCTGTGGAAAAGACTCAAGGCCTGACCTTCCAGAACAGACGAAAGCAAAACGGGCCAGTTGGCCGATGGCCAACTCAGTGTCTGCGCATGCCTCAAACCGACACAAAAAAGCGTCAATGTAGTCCACAGACTCCTTAAACATCGGTAATGTAGGGAAGTTACGTATGCCCCGACCTACTGACTCACTATCTGAAGGTGCCCTAGAACCCGCTTCTCGAGCCAACTGCAGCTGCAACTCCCGATCTTTCTCTTTTTCCTCTCTCTGATACCCTAATTCTCTCTCTCTAAAGGCATGTTCTTTTTCGGCTTTCTCTCTCTGAAACACTATTTCTCTTCTCTCTCTTCCCTCTCTCTGAATTTCTAGCTCTTTCTCGTCTTTCACTCTCTGAACGTCTAATTCTTCTTGCTTAAGGACTCTTTCCTTCTCTTCCCTCTCTCTCATAACTTCTAATTCCTTCTCTTTTAAGGCTTTCTGAACCTCTAGTTCCTCTTTCTTAAGTACTCTCTCTCTCTCTCTCTCTCTCTCTCTCTCTCTCTCTCTCTCTCTCTCTCTCTCTCTCTCTCTCTCTCTCTCTCTCTCTCTCTCTCTCTCTCTCTCTCTGCTAGCATTGATGGTATTGATAATGAAAGCCTCAAAATCTCATTACCGTATACAGTAGAATCACTAACATATATTTTCAACCTCTGCATAAAGCAAAGTACATTTCCAATCATTCTTAAAGAAGCAAAGGTAATCCCAATACCTAAATCTAAAGATCTTGAAGATATTAATAATTATCGTCCAATCTCCCTTCTGTCAGCTTTGTCAAAACCCCTTGAAAAGCACATACAAAAACATCTCCTTGATTTTCTCGAAAAAGGTAAATTACTTAATATTCACCAGTCTGGTTTTAGACCGAAACATTCTTGTCAGTCAGCACTGACACATATTGTAGACAGCTGGCTGGAATCAATCAATAAAAGCCTAATGTCAGGAGCAGTTTTCTTAGACCTTAAAAAGGCGTTTGACCTTGTGGACCATGACATTCTCCTAAATAAGCTAACAGTTTATCACTTGGACGCAACCGCTATAGCATTCTTCCGATCATATCTCGAAGACAGAAAACAAATGGTGTACGCCCATGGAAGATACTCTAAGCAAGGGAATGTAAAATATGGCGTCCCCCAGGGATCTATTTTGGGCCCTCTTCTATTCATACTGTTTATTAACGATCTACCGTTGCATATCACTAATTCTGACGTTAATTGTAATCTATTTGCTGACGATACGAGTCTTCATGTTTCTGGTAAAAAAAACGACGGACATTAGCCATAGTTTACAATGCAGTCTCAATGAGGTATCTGACTGATGTAGACAGAACCATATGGTTCTTCACCCAGCAAAAACAAAGAGTATCTTAATCGCCACGCGGCAAAATCATCAACGCCGACTACAGCCATTACAATTACAATTAAACGCTGAACCTGTTGAACAAGTCACTGAGCGTAAATTCTTAGGAATACATGTTGATGAACAACTGTGCTGGGAGACCCATATAAATGCTGTTTGTAAGACCATTGCTAAAAACACTTTCTTATTGTCCCAGCTTAGACATGTAACGGATACAAATACCCGTAAATTGTTTTTTCATGCTCATATAAAGTCCCACGTTGATTATGTCTCCACAGTGTGGGACGGCTGCAGTGATGTCCACATGAAGAGGTTAAACTCCATATACTTGGCTTGACTTCGCGAACGAAGATTTTATAGGAGTTGTCCACGACGTCTGCAGGCTTGTTCGTGGCTGCGGAGGCCAATCCGAGACAGGCAGGTTCGACCGCAGTGGCTGCAGGGGAAGGTATGGCCAGGGTTCTGAGCTGCGGCATCTCTGTTTTTTCTCCTGAGCCGCTTGTCCTTAAGGCTAGCTCTGTGAGAGTCCTCAAAGGAGACAGCTGCCTTGTAAATGGTGGAGCGCCAGGTGTCACGGTCCGCAGCAAGCGAAGACCACTGGTGGTGGTCGATTTGGCAGGCACTAAGTGACTTCTTGAGACAGTCTTTGTATCTCTTTTTTGGTGCCCCTCTGTCACGGTGTCCAGTAGCAAGCTCGCCGAACAGTGTGATCTTTGGTAGGCGATGATCCTCCATCCTGGAGACATGCCCCGCCCATCGGAGCTGTGTCCGCAGCAGCAAAGCCTCGATGCTCACAGTTTCAGCCTGTCCAAGGACCTCGACGTTGGTGACATAGTCACTCCAGTGAATGCCCAGGATGGTACGCAGGCAGCGCTGGTGGAAGCGTTCGAGGAGTCGTAGTTGGCTGCGGTAGAGGGCCCAGGACTCGGAACCATACAGCAGGGTGGTGAGGACCACAGCTCTGTACACGCTGATCTTGGTGCCTGTTTTCAGCTGTTGATTGTGCCACACCCGCTTGAAAAGTCGCCCGAAAGCGCTGTTCGCTTTTGCCAGCCTGCTGTCAAGCTCCTTGTCCAGCTTGGCGTCCGACGTGATAATGCAGCCAAGGTAAGTAAACTGGTGCACTGACTTTAGTTCAGACTCGCCAATGGTGATGTGAGGAGGGCGATACACTGTCTTGGGTGCCGGCTGATGGAGGACCTCTGTCTTTTTCAGACTGACCTCGAGTCCAAAGAGCTGGGCAGCATCTGCGAAGCAAGACGTGATGCGCTGCAGGGCTCTCTCTGTGTGTGCAACGAGGGCAGCATCATCAGCAAAAAGCAGCTCACGAATCAGTTGGTCTAGGGTTTTCGTGTGGGCCTGCAGTCGTCTGAGGTTGAACAGGCTGCCATCGAGACGATACCTGATGTACACTGCATCGTCATCATCGAGGTCTACTGTGGCCTGCTTCAACATCATGCTAAAAAAGATGGTGAAGAGGGTCGGTGCCAGCACGCAGCCCTTCTTTACGCCGTTGAGAATAGGGAATGGTTCTGAGAGGTCATTGTTGAGTCTGACCTGGCCTTGCTGGTCTTCGTGTAGCTGGACAATCATGTTAAGGAACTTTGGGGGACAGCCAAGTCGCTCCAGGATCTGCCACATGCCTTGCCTGCTCACAGTGTCGAATGCTTTTGTTAGGTCGACAAATGTTACATACAGCCCTTTGTTCTGCTCGCGGCACTTCTCCATATACAAAAGAGCTGTAAAAATGATAGATAGACGCCCCATCCCTACCACAGACAAATTTAGACACTTAAACATTCTCGGTCTGCGTCAGCAACTTACATTAAACAAATGCGTCTTTATGCATAAGATACTGAATAATATGACACCCCGGTATCTAATCACTAAATTTATATCTCACCAAGAACGTGAACGGACATCAAGAAACAATACCTTACCCCTACCACTGCCAAGAATCGACCTTTTTAAAACTAGTATGTCATTTTCTGGTCCGTTTGCTTGGAATTCTATCCCTGCACATTTGAAAACTATTATATCACCAGGAAGTTTTAAAACAAAACTTTTTGATTACCTGATGAGTCAAACTTAGTACTTTTCTCAGGTACTGTAATATTTCCTGCAGCTCATGTATTTCATACAGATGGTTTTTATATGTGTGCGCGTGTGTGTGCTCGTGTTTGTTTGTGCGTGTGGGTGTATGTGTGAGCGGCGCGCGCGCGTGCGTGCGTGTGTGCACGTGTGTGTGATGAGTGTTATTATTTTTTTCTGTATATAATGATGCTATTGGGTTTTGTATATATATATATTTTTTTATAGTTTCCCTTTTTTTATTTTTATTTTTTAATTTTTTTTTATCCTGTAGATATTAGCAACGGCAAGTTTGTAAAATGACGATTTGTTTTCTGTCAAAACATTTTACGTTGAAAAATAAAGTTTCATCATCATCATCATGCGTGTCTTTTGGTATTTCAGGTCCAGCGCTGTCATGGCTCAGGTCTTACCTTTTTGAAAGATATCAGTCTGTATGTGTGAATGGGATCATGTCTCAGCCTGTGCTTTTGAAGTATGGTGTCCCACAGGGGTCAGTTTTGGGTCCTCTGCTGTTCTCTCTGTACACTAAACCAGTTTCCCGAATCATCAGCCAGAATAGCTGTGAGTATCACAAGTATGCTGATGACACTCAGATCTCTAAGTCTGACCATCCTGGTAAACTGCAGACCATTGTCTCCAATGTGGAGAAGTGTATAGTTGAAGTCAAAGACTGGATGACTTGCAACAGACTCAAGTTAAATGATGATAAAACAGAGAGCATGCTTGTTGGTACTCGAGCTAGAACATCCGCCTCCAGCTGTGATCATATTTCCATAGGTGGCCAAGACATTTCTTTCAAATCCTATGTAAAAAATCTGGGTGTATTCCTGGATTCAAGTTTATCGATGGAAAAACAGGTTAGCCATCTTTGCCGCACTGCCTACCTGGAGCTCCGCAGAATAGGCATGATCAGATGCTTTTTGACAGAAAAGGCTACTGCCCAGCTCGTATGCTCTCGCATTCTGTCCCGTCTAGATTACTGTAATTCCCTCCTTGCTGGTATCTCATCTGATCAACTCACTCGCATTCAGCGTATCCAGAATAATGCAGCCCGGTTAGTCCTTCGCAAAAAACGTACTGATCATGTCACACCACTGCTAAAGCATCTCCACTGGCTACCTGTCAAACAGAGAATAGAGTACAAGCTGGCCACTTTGGCATACAAACACTATGACAATACGCTTCCTGCATATCTGTCTTCTTCCCTTGCCTCACACAATCCTAGTAGAAGTCTATGCTCAAGCTCACAAAAACTGCTTGTTCAGCCCAGAGTCAGCCTAAAAACTGCTGGTGCCCGTTCTTTCAGTTATCAGGCCCCTCACGTCTGGAACTCACTTCCACTGCATGTCCGTCTTTCCCCTACCCTGTTGACCTTCAAAACAAATTTGAAGACCCATCTTTTCCAGGTAGCATATCAAGATTAGCTTAGTCTGGATGTGCTGCCTGGAAATGTTGGTTGTTTCCCCATGTTGATAGGCTATGTGTGTGTGTGTGTGTGTGTGTGTGTGTGTGTGTGTGTGTGTGTGTGTGTGTGTGTGTGTGTGTGTGTGTGTGTGTGCGTGCGTACACCAAATGACTAAAATGGGTTTCTTTCTTTACCATCCTTATGCAATCTGGGTGTGTGTGAAATTCTGGGTGGCCAGATCAGACACCCATTTTTTTCTGAGGGTTGTTTCTGTATTATCTTTCATTCAAAAGTCAGAAAAAAATATCAAAATACGATGTCCCCATTTTAACAGATTTACTTCATCGTTGTGTTTCAGGGATGCCCTGGGCCTGTGTGTGGACACGGAAGCGGCCGGAGTGTTTTCAGATCAATTTGATTGGTCCAACACCGATGAACGGAGTTGTTTCCCTTGCTTAAACGTCTTTCGTCTCCAACGGACACACCGGCCATTCTTTCGCGTTTGCAGAGGTACTTTATGCAATATTTCTTAGTTAAGAGCACGCCCAAATGTACTTGTTCAGTGCAGTTATTTAACTGAGGGATGTCCCCGATACCCGTTTGGCCCAGAAAAATAAGGCGTCTGCTTCAAACGTGTCTTCGGCCTCTCGGCCGCTCTGACCGTTGAGTCTTGTAGTAAATGATAATAGAACCCCACGATTTTAACAAAAGCTTTCTTCTTCAATGAAAGGAATTCGTTCAATAACCCCATTACAAGGTCAATCTGCCACGCGATTTTGTTTCTTCTTTCTTTTTTTTTTTTTTTTTCTTCTGACGTGTTAACTTGCCACATGCATGCACAGTATCAGTTGACTTTTTTTTTAAAAAACAAAAATGGCGCCAGATTTCAATCCTCGTTCGCAAAACTGCCTCGCGATTCGAAGAACGAACGTCCACAAACAGGTCTTTAGGAATGTGCAACTGAAGTGTCGCTTTTTACTGTATTGCCAGTTTTTAGTTCTCATGGTCACCCTGGTCAGCCCCACAGGGTGGGTTTTTCTCTCTATTCTGGGGCATGCATGTGTTTCTGTCTACCCTTTGTCCATTCACCTGTATTTGCCTTTTTAAAACTCTCCCTACTGTCTGCACTGCCTGTAGCTCTTGATATTGGATGTGTGTTGCTAAATGGTCTTAGCTTTATGTCTTGGCCCCATGTGTTAGGTTTATTTAACTCATTCTACCCCAGACACACCACGGCAGGATAAGGATCCACCATGATAGTTCAAGGGTGATGCCAGAATAGCTTGGCGCCTACGGGCGCCAAGCTATTCTGGCATCTCCCTTGAACTATCATGGTCGATCTGTGCCCTGCACTGCAATGCAGTCTTGAGAGGACAGGGGCAAAATTTAAGGATTTTGGTGTTGGGGTAGAATGAGTTAACGTATTTGACCGGCAGGCGACATACATGGCAATGTTCTGTTTAGGTGTTTTTTTTTTTTTTCACAAGCAGTGCAGGCACGTCCTGAGAAAGCCTAGTGGCTGTCGGGACGTTAAGCAATGTACAATCAATCTGATTCAAAATGTCAGTTGGTTTACATGGTTGTATTGGACATGTTCTCAGCAACACCGTTTTGGTCACACCGGCTCAGGACTTTCTGGCACACACCCAGCGCCGGATGGCAGCAGGATGTCCAAACCCATCGGGATCTATGCTGCAGAATCATGGCCCCCCAGCCTCTGCCACAGAGGGTGCGTCTGGTAGGAGGGTGCATGGACGGCAGCGGAATGCTCCCAATTACAAACTGGTAAGTAAAGTGATTCTATGATCATCTTCATTTTATTGGCTGGCGTGCGTGCGAAGCAAAAGTGAGTTTATGTTCTGGGCCACTGGTCGTCCGTCCGTCGTCCATGGTAAACTTTAACTCATTCTACCCCAACACCAAAATCCTTAAATTTTGCCCCTGTCCTCTCAAGACCGCATTGCAGCGCAGGACACAGATCGACCATGATAGTTCAAGGGTGATGCCAGAATAGCTTGGCGCCCGTAGGCGCCAAGCTGTTCTGGCATCACCTTTGAACTATCATGGTCGATCCTTATCCCAGGGGTGGGATTCTTCCGCGTTTCCGCGGATTTCCGCGGAAATTCTTTCACAATTCCGCTGAAGCATATTTATTTTCCGCGTCTAATAACAACGAAAAAGACGAAAAAAAAAAAATCTTCTTAAATGGCAAAAAAAGCTCAAATGGGTTGGATTTGTATGTAGTTTGGTTCACTATCGCCCGACACTTCCGGTAGCTTTAGGTCGCAGTGGAAAATGGCGGTGAAAAAGGATATTGTCCAAGACAGAGTGCCGTTTAGTGTGCATCTGAACATAAACTGGTACGCACATTCCATTTGTATACTGCAGATCAGGAGTGTCATAACAAAGTCCATTTTCGGGTGTGTTTGGTCTCGCTCCCCTTGTCGGTTTTTTGGATACTTTGGCGAACGGTGGACACGCGCCTATCCCCCCCCCCCCCCCCCCCCTGTCGTTTGATTTTTCGGCCGCTGAAAATGAAGGACATGAACCCCCCCCCCCCCTCCCCCCCTGTCGTTTGATTTTCCGCGTTTTCTTTCTTACTAGAATCCCACCCCTGTTATCCTGCTGTGGTGTGTCTGGGGGTAGAATGAGTTAACGGTGGCATTTTCTCGGAGACTATTCAAGCCACATTCTTCAAGCGTGGCCCAAGGATACTTTGTGGCAAGACCTTTTTAAACATGCCAATTTGAGTGACCTCTCTCAAAGGGTCACGCAGGGTTGACAAATGTGTGAAAACTGCTTGCATTTTCAGAAAACCTGGATTTTGACTGCTGTGCAGAAGCCAGCCCTCGTCACCGAGGTCACACATATGTAAATCGGTCATACACGGGATTACTCTTTTTATTCTTGTGCAAGGCCCCTTTAAACCAAAATTGGGCTGTTTCTGTTTCTAATGCAGCTTTGGTTTTAATCTTTCTTTCTTTCTTTCTCCAGTTGGCAAATGGCGCCTGGGATGGACCCGAGACTGAGAGCAGTGCCAGCGCATCGCAATACGAGGGCAGTTATGACGAGGAGTTTGTTCCTGGCTCGAGCTCACCGGATTCAGAGGGTGTGTCGGCATCAATTGCTGGGATCTCTGACATAGACAGTATTGTATCGACTATGTTAGATTTCATCAAAGTGGCAGGTTCGGGGTGGCCAGGGGTTAGTGACGCTAGTACCAGCAAGGTGCAGTGTGCGTTAGGGGGTGGCAATGAGAATGTGGATAGGCAGGAGGAACATGATGCTGGAAAGAGTGGGGAAAGAGCACTTACAGAAGAAACAGGTGTGCACGTGTCGCAGAGAGGGAAAGGAAAGTACAAATGGGACAAGAAACATGCATGCAAATTGTGTGGCAAGCTTGTCTTGAAAATGAGCACGCACTTACAAGATGTCCATGCAGATGAGGCAGACGTTGCTAAAATTTTGTCGATGAAAAAAGGGACCAAGCAGAGACGTCGAGCATGGATCAGACTACAAGATGAGGGTGATTACATGCATAACGTTGCTGTTCTTGAAAACAAATCCGGATGTTTGATTCCTAAGTATCGCACCAAACCTAGTAAGGTAGACGACCTTCTCGCCTGTAGCCATTGCAAAGGGCTCTATCAAAAAAAGCTGATCTCTGTACACTCAAAACGTTGCTGTCAGAAGCCAGGAGGGTTTCAGGTCACTCGGCGAGGAGACGCCGCGCGCCGTGGTCGCCTAATGCTTCCAATACCCTTAGACGTTGAATTTTCATTCTACCACAAGGTCTTGGCTAGCCAGAGAGATGATGAGATAAGCCGTCTCATCAGAACTGACCCCTTGCTTCTTGAGTATGGAAAGAGCTTATTTGACCGCAGGGACATTGAAGAACACACGGCTGGACAAATCAGCTCCAGGATGCGGGAGTTAGGGAGACTATTAAAGATTATCAGAGTGAGGTCAGAAATGAAAATCGCAAGTTTAAATGCTGTGATCAATTCAGCTAGCTTTGATCATGTTGTCCTGGCTGTAAAAGAGCTAGCAGATTTTGATGAGGACACACATCAGTTCAAAAAAGGCAATCTCGCAATGCGCATAGGCCATGCTTTGAAAAAGTGTTCACAGATCAAACAGTCACAGGCATCCAAACAGCTTGGGCAGGGTTCAGACGACAGGTGGCGACAGGAGCTCTCTGAGGCGCAGCGGTTTGACTCTGTCTTCAATGGGGACTGGTATGATTGTGTGTCCGCTACAGCAGCCCAGTCGGTCGGGAAAATGACCATGAACAAACCCAAGCTGATCCCATCATGTGAAGATGTGAGGAAGGTCCAACAGCTTCTTGAGACAAGGATGGTTTCGGAAGATTATCCGACAGTGGTTAAAGCAACTCTTTGTGCTGTATCACTTTTCAACCGAAAACGAGGGGGAGAAGTTCAGAGAATGAAGGTGTCAGACTTCCAGAATGCTAAGATTGGATCGATCACCAATCAAGATATCTTGAAAGGTCTCACAGAGGTTGAGAAGAAAATGGTGAATCATTTTCAGCGAGTGGAAATCAGAGGCAAGTTTAATAGGAGTGTTCCCGTTTTGCTGACGAAGAAGATGATGACAACTGTGGACAGAATCCTTCAAATGAGGCAATCAGTGCCAGCTCTCGCTGATTCCCAGTACATCTTTGCCACACCTTCTGGTCAGAGGCCTTACAGAGGCCATGATGTTCTGAAGGCCCATGCCCTAGAAGCAGGGGTGTCATACCCAGCCATGTTCACATTTACTCAGTTGCGGAAGCAGGTTGCAACTTTGGCTCAGTCAATGGCCATCTCGGAGTTAGACCAGGATCAGCTGGCAGATTTCCTTGGCCATGATATTCGGATACATCGCCATATCTACCGCCAACCTCAAGATGTCCTTCAAAAGGCAAAAGTGGCAAAGATTCTTCTGTCAGTTAACAATGGGATGACAGATTTTGAGAGTTGCATTAGAGCTGAGCTGGGCGATGATGAAGAGATTGACTTTGACAATGAAGACACATCAGAAACTGGCAGAGAGGTCTCGGGGGGAACAGCACCTGTGAATGAAGCAAGTCGCAAGTCAGCAACACAGGAATCGATGAGCATGACGGAGAAAAGACGTCCAGAGCCTGATGACAATCTAGATAGTTTTGATGATGACAGTACTGCGTCAGCTCCTGTTCGAAAGAAAGCTAGATTTACAAGGAAACCATGGGGGGAAGCTGAAGAGAAAGCTGTTCAAACTCGTTTCAAGGCACACCTCGTCATGAACAAACTTCCTGGAAAGGCCGAGATACAGTATGCAATGGCAGAGGAACCTGCACTTAGACATAGGCGCTGGACAAACATTAAGGATTACGTCCGCAACAGACTGAAAAAGTTACAAAAGAAATGAATCGAGGTTCCCCGCCACTCGCGGCATTTTCGATTTCATACAGATTTATTACATGAGTGTTATTATTGGGGTGGTTTCAGCATGTATAGCCTGCTTTTTTTTTTTTTATCTGATGGACGCCTGGATCATTTGTGACCCTCTCTCACAAAATCAGTCTTAAGAACTCGCATTTTGGATGTTTTGACATATATACATTTATGAAAACTACAGTGTTTGCTGATTACTGTGATATATGACTGTATGCTGTAGTGCAAAAATTGTAAAAGCTGTTAAGTGTTTAAAGTTGTTAAAGCCTCCGGCGGCCATTTTGAGAGAACAGCCTGTGAAGTTTCTGTGTGCAGCATAATTGGGGCCAAGGGCAGACTTTTAAAATCATTTTTTACCTATTTAATGGCATTTTTCATGATAAAGATTTTAACCATACGATACTTTGGTGTATGTAGATTACATTTCTCCCAAAAAGTGAAAATGCCCCAGATTGACCCCCACCACATATTATTATTATTGCGTGTAGTGCTGATTGGCTCGCTGCGAGTTAAGACTGGTTTCGTGAGAAAGGGTCACATTTTGTATACTGTATAACCTTTGGATTTGCAAAACGAAACAGCCGGCTGGGGACAAAAGACAATATAATAAGATGAGAAAACCATTGACAATGTAAAGATTGATTACAAGAGTGGTTTGGGGGGGGGGGGGCGGATCATTTTGTAATATACTGCATGCCATTTTAAAAACTCTGCAAATGAAAGAATGGTTGGTTGTACTGCATACCATTTTAAAAACTCTGCAAATGAAAGAATGGTTGGTTGTTTGTTGGAGACGAAAGACGTTAAATAAAGGCTGAAGTTTCAAGTGATTTCTTATGTTGTCAGTTAATTAATTAATGTCAGTGTTCTGTTCTGTCATTTTAACTCATTCTACCCCAAGATCGGAATCCCCAAATGTTGAAGTCGTCTTCAGAAGACTGCGTTGCAGTGCAGGACACAGATCCACCTTGATGGTTCAAGGGTGATGCCAGAATAGCTTGGCGCCCATAGGCGCCAAGCTATTCTGGCATCACCCTTGAACTATCATGGTGGATCTTTATTTTGCTGTGGTGTGTCTGGGGTAGAATAAGTTGAGCCCAAATGTTGAAGTCGTCTTCAGAAGACTGCGTTGCAGTGCAGGACACCGATCCACCATGATGGTTCAAGGGTGATGCCAGAATAGCTTGGCGCCCATAGGCACCAAGCTATTCTGGCATCACCCTTGAACTATCATGGTGGATCTTTATTTTGCTGTGGTGTGTCTGGGGTAGAATAAGTTAAGCCCAAATGTTGAAGTCATCTTCAGAAGACTGCGTTGCAGTGCAGGACACAGATCCACCACGATAGTTCAAGGGTGATGCCAGAATAGCTTGGCGCCCATAGGCGCCAAGCTATTCTGGCATCACCCTTGAACTATCGTGGTGGATCTTAAATTTTGCTGGGGTAGAATAAGTTAAGTGTTCGTTTCTTCGTCTGGGTCTTTTTCTATCTTTCATATTTTTCCACACTTTTTGACCCGCATCATAGTCATACTGAGGCTAATAGCTTCAAATCTGTTCACTGCCATAATTCTATGCAAGCTACATTACAGTACTTACAGATGAGGGCATAGACCAATGGCTTTAGTTCAAGGGTGGTGCCACAATAGCTTGGCGCCTAGAGGCACCAAGCTATTCTGGCACTAACCCTTGGACTATTTCAGTTACACTAGTTGCACACACTGGTGTATTCCGAATGATAAGGGTTAATATTCAAAATGCTCTGTTGCTGTTTGTCTGAAACTCCAGAGTACCCAAAAACACACAAAAAAAAAGTCCTTTAATTTCCAGAATACATTATGTTGATTCTCACATCAATGCCATGATAAACTGTTTTGCTTCAAAAGGACAAAACGCAGCAATGTTTAAAAGATTTCCTCTGTAAAAATCATAATCGAAAGGTTTCGGGCCAGTGTTTATTGAATTTTGCACCATACTATGTAAAGAATGTTAAAGCACACATACACATTTAAGTTGGGAAAAAAATTAATGTGAAAAAGAAGTATTCCATGAACTTGACCTTATTACAGACGTCTACTGTTGTGAAGACACCCATTTTGACTGTAATGCCAGTCAGTTTTGTGTGAGTGAGACACCCACCCACTTTATTGGCAGAAACCCATTTTTTCGGCATCTAGTGCCTCTGTTTCTAGAAAATGTCTATTTTATTTTAAGTTATAGAGCTTAGTTATAAGGTGAGTTCTAAACATTCGCATCAATTCCAGAGCCCTAGAATAAATAGAAATATGGGAACCCATTTTCACATGAAAGGGTAGGTAACCCACTGTGAGGCTTATGTGCGCCTGTGTGTGTGTGTGTGTGTGTGTGTGTGTGTGTGTGTGTGTGTGTGTGTGTGTGTGTGTGTGTGTGTGTGTGTTTCGTGTTAGGAATGCGCCTACATTTAAAGAGTGAGTGCGTTCTAATTTTTCTCCTTTTTAATATTTTTTTGTGCTGTAAAGCGATCCGAGCTTGCTGTTCGTGGGGAAGGGCGCTATATAAAAACTATGTATTATTATTATTATCATCATCATCTCTCTCTCTCTCTCTCTCTCTCTCTCTCTCTCTCTCTCTCTCTCTCTCTCTCTCTCTCTCTCTCTCTCTCTCTCTCTCTCTCTCTCTCTCTGCAATTCTGACAGGTCAGAAGGGCGTGGCCACAACCTGACTCGGAGACACGACCATGGCAGGTCTGAGGGGCCAGTCCACCACGGCCAGGCCTTATCAGGTCAACTGAAGCAGCCAGCAATGTGCCGACTACAGCCGGGTGACGCAATTTCCCACCATCCGCGTCCCCAACAGGTTTTCGTGGGACATCAGCCAGCAAACTTTCAGCCGACTGACTTTCCGCCCTTGGGTCCTACGGGACCAAGTCCTGCAGTCACGCCGGCTCCGCCATCTTCTACTAACGCCTGGGGTCGTGCTGGCCCTGCTTGTGTTGACAGTTTTCACCTCCCGGACCACGTCTTGAGACAAATCGCACAGCTTATTTATTCATCCAGGCCCAGTGCATAAGCACACTGCCTGTGTTTGTACATGATTGTGTTGCAGTGAATCCTCGTGGCATCACCAATACCTCATGTTAAGTACAGCCAGTGCGACACAATTCAAATCTCGATTTCGTCAGACAGTGCCGATACAAGATTGTGTCACAGAGACTCTTTATAACATTAACTATATTTAATGTTATGTGAGTCGCTGCGACACAGTGCATGCTGCAACGATTTATTAAACAGTACAGTACAGTTCACAAGATTGTGTCACGGAGACTCTTAGATGACATTAACAAAACTTAATGTTATTTGTGTCACTGCGACACACTAATATGCGATGATTTAGCATATCAAACTACGCTGATACAAAGTATGCTGATACAAGATTGTATCACAGAGACTCTTCCTAACACTAATGAATCTTGGTGTTGTGTGAGTCGCTGCGACACCATGGAAACCATGATTTAGGTTATGAAACTATATTGATACAGAATTGTGTCACAGATACTCTTCATAACATCATCTAAGCTTGATTTTATGTGAGTCACTGCGACACAATAATAAACAATGATTTTGCGAATGAAACCATGCCGATACAACATTGTGTGACAGAGACTCTTCATAACGTTTTCTATTAACTGTTGTGAGAGTCTTTTCGACACGTCAGCGCTGATCTGATATTTGGAGTGGAGGATGATGTCATCCATTGCTTTATTTTTAATAGTAAACATAGACTTTCAGACATACAGACTTTTTATGACGTTTTAGATTGACAAGGTGATTTGCTCTTGCACAAACTTATTATCACAGACTGTTGCATGACGTCTCATTTATATCACGAATGTGACTTTTGTTGTTTTTTTTCTCCTTCGTAACTATTACAACTACGTATGGTGTTGCATGGACCCAAAGGGACCTATCTTTAAACCTGTGACTGGACTATAACATAGAGCACGGTGGACTTTTATTGCGTTGCTTGACAACCTTGCTTATCCCTGCTTTCCGGAGAAAAGCTAACCAGTGCGTCTGTGCAGGCTGAAACAATAATATACTCGAGTGGTTTCTCAGTTGGCGACACAGCTAATCCAAACAAAGGAGTGACGGATTGTATTGACCGCGTGTTGTCTGCTGTGATTGCGCTAGTCACCGCCAGCAGTCACGTGTGAAGATCGTTTGAGCGTGTGATAGTTTGAACCGCCTACAGCTCTTGACTATTGGAATCCTCTAGTACCAATTGGATACTTAGACACTTTGTGTTGTGTAATTACACGCTAGGTGTCTATACGATTTTTTTTCTTCAGCCCACACATTGGTTTTTTTTTGTTGTTGTTGTTGTTTGTTTTTGTTTTTGTTTATTTTTGTATTTGCTGTTATTATTGTTTTTGCTCTGTTCTGCTTGACTATCTATACGTTCGCCTTTAATATGTCAACAGGTGGCAACAGCATTCATTCTTTAAATATCGGTCATCTTAATGTGTATCACCTTTGTCACAAAATACCAGATATAACTATTTTCCTAAACCAGTCCTCACCATTTCACATTTTTGGATTTACGGAATCTCGTCTAACAGCTAACATTAGTGACCATGCCATAGCTATATACAATTACTCCATTCTCAGGCGAGATGCATCTGCCCCCGGACATACTGGCCTAGCTGTGTACGTACACAATTCCATCAACAACTATGCAAAGAGGCGTTGTGATTTAGAATCCCCTAATATAGAGTGCATGTGGTTAGAAGTTAAAACGACCAAGTCCTCGCCTGTTCTTATAGGTTTTGTATATAGAAACCCAGCGGCCTCAGCCTCCTGGCAGAACGAGTTTGTGTTAATGATGGATGTGGTTCAGGAGTCCAAAGGTGATGTACATATTTTGGGAGACTTCAACATAGACTTGCAAAGCAAGGACACACTTCGTGGAGATCCATGTTGAATTTTTTAGGGTTGAAACAGCTTGTCCAGTCACCTACTAGAGTGACTTCCTCATCTTCAACGCTGATAGACCATGTATATAGCACAAATGTCAGCGTTGTAAAAAATGTTAACGTACCTAATATTTCCATTAGTGATCACTTTCCTGTTTGTTTTACGTTGTCGGTTTAATAATAATAATAATAAGCGCATTAAATAGGCGCTTTATCCCAATTGAAAATCGGCTCAAAGCGCCGCCGCGAACTGAACCCAACAAGCACGCTCACGTATAGATGTTTTAAAAAATTCGACCAAACTGCCTTTTTATATGAACTATCTTTAGTACCATTTTATGATATAAAAAACTGCAAAAAAACCTAACGATGCCCTGTCACGCTGGTACGAGCTGTTTCTCGCCGTTCTGGATAGACACGCGCCTAAGCGCATCAAACGCGTCAAATATCCTGTTATGCCAAAATGGCTCTCTGATGAGATAAAACAAGCAATGGAAGTAAGAGATGAATTAAAACGAGACAAGAAATTTACTGAATACAAGAAGCAGCGAAACCATGTCAAATCTCTAGTTCGTAAAGCACAGAGGCAAAATGCAGAACAAATTATTGCCGACGGCAAAGACATCCGTTCAGTCTGGCAAGTAATAAACAATTTCACCAAAGGTAATAGTAAACGATCGCCTAATATTCCGCCCGATCTTACTGCTGATGCATTCAACGCTCACTTCATAACTGTTGCTCAAACTCTGGCGAAGTCAAATACACCTAACCCTGTAAACTACACTTGCTCTCATCAACTACGTCACCACAGTCAACAGAGAGCCTGCGGCCCATTTTTAGTACCGCTTATGACTGTCCTAGATGTAGGCAAACCTATTTCCAGTTTAAAGAACAAATCGTCTTGCGGTCCAGATGGCATTAGTAGTCAGATTTTAAAACTATCTCTGCCCTACGTCGTCGAATCCCTGACCTTTATTTATAATTTATCGATCAGACATAACGTTTTTCCCGACGAGCTGAAAAAAGCGAAGGTAATCCCGTTCCCAAAAGCAAAGATTTATGCAACCTAAACGAGTACAGGCCCATTTCCATATTATCCTGTATTTCAAAACCGCTCGAGAGACATATCCATACTCATCTTCTAAACTTTCTGGAGCAAAACCATCTGATAACTGCAGCACAATCAGGATTTCGACCTCTACATTCCTGCCAAACTGCCCTCAATCATTTAATTGATAAATGGCTCTCTGCCATAAATGACAATAAAGTATCAGGTACAATCTTTCTTGACCTGAAAAAAAGCTTTTGATCTTGTCAACCACTCTATCCTACTAAAAAAAACTACCATTCTATCACATTGACTCAAATACTGTCTCCTTTATATCTTCCTATCTCAGGGACAGAACACAGAAAGTACTGCTAAATGGCAAGTATTCCTCCGATGGTTTAGTAACTTGCGGTGTTCCACAGGGGTCTATTCTAGGGCCCTTATTATTTAATCTTTTTATTAATGATCTGCCACTGTGCATATCTCATTTAGACGCAAACTGCGATCTGTTCGCAGATGACACGACCATACACACATCTGATAAAGATATCACAACCATTAATAAGGTACTCCAACAAAGTCTTGATGAAGTAGCAGGCTGGTGCAGTGATAATCACATGATTATTAGTATTCCAAAGACAAAGAGCATGTTAGTTACTACACGTCAGAAACACCAGCATGGCCTACCACCTTTAACACTTTCCTTAGATAGACAGCTTGTTGAACAAGTAACTAGGCATCGCGTATTAGGCGTTATAGTGGACAACCAATTAAGCTGGGAGCCGCATACTGACTCAATATGCAAAACAATCTCCAAACATCTGTTCCTGTTATCAAAACTACGCCTTATAGTTAATACTGATATCCGTAAACTCTTTTTCCATGCGCATATCAAAACGCATTGTGACTACAGTTCTACCGTCTGGGATGGATGCAGCGAAGTTCACATGAAAAAAGTTAATTCCTTGTATCGTCGGGGCATTAAATTAATACTTCCCAGTCCTACTTCGACTGATGAAAAATTAAAATCTCTCAAGTTACTAACATTGAAGAAACAGTTTGAATTTAATCGCTGTGTTCTACTGCACAAGATCATGCACGGAAAAGCCCCACCCTATCTAAAAACTCTATTTTCCGACAATAATAGGAAAAACACGAGAAATAGTTTGATCCACCTTCCAAAAATTAGATTAGACATCTGTAAAACCAGTCTGTCTGTTTCAGGCGCTAAAGCGTGGAATATGTTACCCCCACACCTAAAATCAATTTGTAAGATTAGAGTCTTCAAAGATCGCCTCCATAAATATTTACTTCAGAAGTAATAGTATGTTCGGCTCCCTTATGCTACTATTCGTATAGTTAGTGACAAGTTTCCTATTACCTAATACTCTTCTACTGTTGCTACAGATTATGTAATAGTTCGACTGTCTGCATTAACATGTCAGGTTCATACCTGTGTATATAATTTATATATATATATATATATATTTTTTTTAATTTCTATTTTTTTCCCTCTGAGTGGTGGTGGTGGGGGGGGGGGGGGGGAGGGGGATGGGTCTTTTTACTTACATATGTTTTATCTTTTGATGTATCGTCTGATGTATTTTTATATGTGTAGAGTAGCAGGACAGTTTGGAAGATGGGCATTGCTATGCCTAAAACTTTTTATCCTGAATAAAAACGTTTCATCATCATCATCTCTCTCTCTCTCTCTCTCTCTCTCTCTCTCTCTCTCTCTCTCTCTCATCTCTCTCTCTCTCTCTCTCTCTCTCTCTCTCTCTCTCTCTCTCTCTCTCTCTCTCTCTCTCTCTCTCTCTCTCTCTCTCTCTCTCTCTCTCTCCTCTCTATCATTACATTTCTCAACGTAATCAAAAAGCTTGTCCTCTCTCTCCCGTTGCTTAATATACACATCTACTTGGTCCGACTCCATATTTATAGCAACAACTTCCCAAAATTATAAAAACGTAAAAGTACAAAAACGCAAAACAAATCAACGGCAAGAACTTAAAAGAAGGCCCACAGAAATACCAACAACATACGCAAAAGAAACAGTGACTTACGCGAAAGACGTCCAGACGGAACAAAACAAAACGATAAACCGAAGAGCAAGGAAAAAGAATACTACAAGCTATACAAAAGGAAGAAACATGAACTAGCTCCTCGTAAGATCCAGAAACTATCTAAACAAAGGATCTTACCCCCTAGAATCGGAGAGGGGAACTAATACAAACAAACAAACAAACAAACAACCGCATAGCAATCAAATCTTATCCCAAATCCTCTACCTAACTAACACCTTCGGCCCTCTACTCTAACCTACCGCTAGTAAAAAAAAAAAAAAACAGGGTCACCACTGTAACGCACGCAGACTTGTCCCAGTCGCACGTATAGACTCTCGCACAACGGACGCATACACCAACCCCACTCCAGTTACACACACAAAACCGCAGAACACCTACCATAAGAATGTACATCTGTGCATGTTCATAATCTATCATTACTTAGCATTCATATGTCCCAGGTAGCTTTGTCTTACTTTATCTTATTTATTTAACCGCCGTGAGATGGCCGTAGTCGCCTGCGCGGCGTTAAACCCAAATAACAATTTATTTAAATTATTTATTTATGTTTATTTGTAATGTAGGTTTTGTACATACACATACATGGTAATAGGTGCCATACCGCCCCTCTTTCAACCCCACCCCACATAGACACACAAAACCGCAGAACACCCACAAAGGACATGCACAATTGTATACTGATGGTCATTAGTGGACTGTAAAACTATATAGAGACTTGAGGTTATACCTTAAGAAAGTGGCTTGTATTGACTGCCTGCATTTTAGCTACCCACCTACAAATCTCATGTGTACAGTTAATCACACTGCACATGCAGCCATCAGTTCTGTGAAAAGTACTGTTGGCCTCATGCACAGGGGCACCAAAACTTAGAGATAAGGCCACACCTGATAACAGTAATAGAACTAATATGCATACACGGCCACTAGTCCTGTAAACAGCACCTGTGTTAACAGTACCAGTGGCCAAATGCACACATACATCATGGATCATGCCACCACTTCAAACAATAGGCTGCCCAGCTCACATTGATCACATGAACTAACCTGCACATGCAGCCATCAGTTTTGTAAACAGTACTGGTGGCCACATGCACAGGGGCACCAAACTTAAAGATGAGGCTACAACCTCAAACAAAACGCTACCTAGACACACATATCAATGATACAGTCAACCTCCATGTGCGTTAGGCGGAACAGGCTTAAAGTATGGTACTGTAAATCTTACAGCGAAATAATAATACATAGTATTTATATGGCGCATTAATTTCTCATATTTTCTCAATGCGCAGGACATAGCCGCGAACTGAATCCAACAAGCATGCTCACGTGAATCACGCGCATTCCCTCACACACTGTACATAAACACAGAACATTTACGTTTAAATCTTTTTTTATTTTTGAAATTTGATTAAGTGGACTGAAATTAATACCAAAGTGGAGGGGGAGGAAGAGCCGGAGTACCCGGAGAAAGAACCCCCGACGGTCCGCCCGAATTAACGGTGACACTTACTAGAGGAGAAAAATCCGACGCCGGAACCCGTAATCGAACCTCGCACCTTTAGCATTGGTGGCAGGCGTCTTAACCACTGCGCCACGGACCGCCCCAACAGCAGCAAGTACATGTATTTTGTAAATCACTCAAATAAAACATGAGAACTCATCGAGCCCAATGGTGTTATGAGTGGGTGATGGAAACACTGAAAGAAATAAAGTATGTGCCTCTCTCTCCCCCTCCCCCCCCCCTCCCTTTAACTAGCTGTTTATCATAAAACATATCTCATTCATTTGATCACTTGACTGACTGATTTATTAAATCATCTCTGTGTTACCTTTCTTCCTTTTCTTTCTCGTTTTAATCCCAATATATATGAGTGTCAGTGCTAATGCCAGCTGCCAAGAATCCTTGCAGCGAACTGCAAATGTCTATATGCAGACAAACTGCAAATTATGCAGCAGCAAAATAGTTCCTCTTTTGTTCAGTTGGCTACTGCTGGCAAGATAGGGTTTAATTTAAAACAAAGCATTGCATGAACTTCCAAGCGTGTTCACATTGTGCTGTGTATTTTTTCTGTGTGTAGTGTCTGTACCATCAGTGATCACCGAGACTGCACTGGCACTGGCAGTGATCGCACAACATAGCTTGCCCCTAATCGTTTTAGTTAAAAGAAGTTTTAAAACACTTTGAAAACTGATGCACGACACGTTTCTAAAAAAGGCTAACAACGTTTTAGCTAAAAACTGTCTACCGCACTACGTCACCGATATATAAATAGACTGATAGGGGGTTCCTTGAATAGTTCATTCGCAGTAAAGATTTATGATCACTAGTATGGAGAGAAAATCCCAATGAAAAAAGAAACACGATTAGCAAAGACAATTAAACCACAATTGAGTAATATTTAGGCCTGTTCAAAATATATGCAGAAACAATTACACAATTTGCAACTTATGTTTTCTGATAATGAGGATGTAACTGCAGGTATGACGTGACACTATAGCTGACGAACTGAAAGTTCGTAAGAAAAAGAAATAACACCTATAAGATTGACGTCAATTAACTTTATTGCGTCACTCGTCAGTTCCACTCCGGCTAAGACGGCTGCTCCAAGTCCGGCGGAGACTCACATTTCCACACACCAAAATAAAAAAAAACAACCAACAATTTTTTCTCGGCAGAGGATGCAGTCCTGCTGAAGGAATATGGAAATAATTAAAGAAGTGCAGCACAATAACAACAAACACACAAAAAAACAAAAAGGAAAAGCTGTGGCTCGAACCACGTCAGTCGTGGTTTCAAAAGTAACATTTTTGACCACATGTCTTACCGACTGTGCTATTGAGGCATTGATGATAATCGAGCTTATTATAATTATATACAAAGTCAGGTCGTGTTACGCCGGCTGACCTCCGCCGATCTCTCCGACAATATTTCACTTCCCAACGCTTTTCAGCCCTTCTCAGTAAATCACAAACGCTGAAACCGATGATGTTCGTCGTTATATTTCGTCTGAAAGGATGCAGCGATCTCTCTTTTCTTCGCTGATGTTGTCGAATTCAATGAAGCGGCTGATTCAAAATGGTGCCCATTCAGCGTCCATTCCATTTAAAAAGCGTTTTAGCACATTTAGAATAGCTCCGAGCACTTCTAAAGTTACAAGCAAAAATCGTCGCTAAAACTGTGTTAAGCGTTCCGTGCATCGCATCTAAGCGCGCTAAGCACGATTTTTTTAAACGATTTTTAATTTTCCCTTTTAAAACTGTTTTACAATTTAGACCATAGTCTGTCGTGCATCGCACCTAAGTGCGCTAAACACTATTTTTACAAAACGTTTGTAAATTTTCACTTTTAACAGTGTTTTAAGAGTTAGAAGGTTGTCAAGCATCCGGCCCCTGGTCAACAAAATGGTACGGGCACACGCGATATTGAAGGTTGACCTACTTTCAGCTCACGTGCAATGACGCCTTTTCATAGTGACGACTGGCACTCTGGCGTCATGTATTGCGCTATTACGTCATCATGTAGGAACATTTGTCTGACATCCAAAATATCCACGTCACATTACAAAGTAAATGACGGCATGTTGTTTGCCAAAGACACAATGGCGGCTTTGTTGTAGTTAGACCAAAGACAGAATATCATCTTTGGTTAGACGTGTGTCGAAAGCCAACTCACATCTGATTTATGCCAAGAAAAGGGTGAGTAAGGAATAAATTCTTACATCGGTGTTAGATGATACTGAGAATCTCACTCTCGTGGTCTTAAAAACGTATCCTACACGCTTTCGCTCGTAGCATAAGGTTCTTTAACCACTTGAGTGAGATTCACAGTGTCATATAAATAGCGATGTAAGACTCCATACATTTGTAGCAGTCAGCTCGTAGGATCCAAAACAAAATTTACTATGGACCAAACGAAAAATATTATTCAGCTCAACAGACAACAAAAACAAAACAAAACAAAACAAAAACCTGGTTATTTGTCATCTTGAATAATGGTGATTTAAATTTTTTAAAAAGAAGATTGTACAGTAGTAATCTGTTGCAAATTTTTTCATTGATAAGCATTGCTTCGCGTTCCAAAAGCAGTGACCTGGATCATACTGACGCGCTTCTTTTCAATCATGTGCTCAGATCTAAGTGCCCTGTAAAGACAAAACACAGCAAGTCCACTTTAGTGAAAAGCGATATTTTCATTGTATTACAATGAAAATCTCGCTTTTCACAAACATGGACTTGCTGTCTTATTTGTTCACTGGCAGAGATCATCAAAGACCATCTGTAAGAGGCGGAGTTCCTCGTAAAATCCTGCAGCGCTACAAATCTCGAGCAAGCGAAATCAGATCCATCTCATGTAACTATATAGTCTTTATGTATACCGTAGAAATCGGACATTAGTATTTTCTGGGTGTGTCCATGGGTAGCAAAAGGTCCTAGGGTCGACAACGGGCACAGTTGGCCATCACACAGCCGTGCGCGGGCCAAATGCGGCCGTTGTCGGAACGAGGACCTTTGCGCACTGGGCTGGAATCATAATTATAGTAAAGTGTTCTACCTCAATAAATCACTGTTTTGAATCACTGACTATTGGTAGTATATACGTGTAGTTACTCGTACGTACGCAGATTTGCAAGATATAGCTTTTCAACCTACAGTAACTGCAGCAAAATCAACCCTCCTCATCTCAGGATGTTACAAACGTGGCCTGAATTAGGCAGATGGTACTTTGTTCGAAAAAGGACACCATTTTGAGGATCGGCAGGAGTTTGTCTTGGCCAGCAAGATATTTCCATGAGCCCCTGCAGTTGCAGGGGCTCATGCCAATCTCTGTCTTTTGCAGAGGGGTGTAGTCGGATGGGGATTTTTGGAAGAAAGAAATACCACCTTATCTGAGTTTTGTGGCACATTTGGTGAGGTTCCATGACACAACACGTCAAGTCGTTTAATGTTTAGTGCAATGAGCGAGTCCAATTACAAAAGATGAATAAATAAAGGAGGAAGAATGAATGAATGAATGAATGAATGAATGAATGAATGAATGAATGAATGAATGAATGAATGAATGAATGAATGAATGAATGAATGGAAATTACATTTTCAAACAAATGGTGGACAAACTGTTGGATGATTTAATTTACTGGTAACTAGCACGCTTAAACATGGCTGCTTGAAAGTTCAGTTTGTTTTCATTCAAAGTTTCTTAATATGCCTACGTAATTAGTTCATGAGATTGTTGATAATGTTTGTTCCTGAAATCCACAAATATGTAGTGCTGCTGATGCAACTCAGTTTGACAATCCAAATACAGTAAACTTCGGATATAACAAAACGTGCGGGGGACTCACACTTACTTTTTGTTACTTCGGAATTTTGTTGTAGAGGAAGTGTTTTACATAGAAAAAAAGTGTGGCAGGGGCCTCTGAAAAAACTTGTGTTTTTTCCGAAGTTCGTTATGTCCGACCTTGTTATAAGCAAAACAGCCCCCTCCCCTCTAACGGCAAGTCCCTCTTTCTCAAGCTGTTGCTGTCTTGAATAGTGATACAATCTTTACCTAACTTCTAAACTTCTAATCTCAAGCGAGCAAAATACACGCGACTGAATATTGTGATTAACATGTAAGTATACAGACAAGCAAAAGAAATCAGTCATTACATCTGTCAATTCCCTTGCATCTACAAGAGGCATAGATTCTCATGAGACCGTGCAGTCGCAGGGGCTCATGAGAATCTAATGCCTCTTGTCGGTCAAGCGCGGTTTCATCGTTAACGGCAGAAAAGAAACAGTTATCTAATGTCCAACCAGCCAATTCGAATCCGGCCATCTGGAAAGGTATGCGCGTGTTGGTCTGTAATTAGGGACCTTACGGCCTACATCCGTTATGTCCTAAATGACATACCAGCACGCCATTTCAAACTGTTTCCAGCTACGTTTTTACATCACATAAAGGTTTGCGTCGCAGAATTGTTGAGGGGCAACCTGAAAGTTTTGAAATGCAGATGTTAGATCCCTAGCGCCACGGGTCTGGAGGGTCTGCACGAGTTGCCTGTCCTTAGCCCTTTTCATCCTGACATACTATTGCTTCAGATGAATTTGACTATGATAGTTCAAGGATCGTGCCAGAATAGCTTGGCGCCTGAGGCGCCAAGCTATTCTGGCGCCACCTTTAAACTAAAATGGTTGATCTATCTCCTAATCTGCAATGTAGCCTTCATACTACAATATTCCTGTTTTTTGTCTACAATATTGAAAATGTGGTAGGCTTTGAAATGGGGCTGGTCGGAGCGCGTTCCGTAGAATGCACACGCTGTGCTGGGCGGGTGGACCCCGAATTCTGGCAAAGAAGTAAAAGATAAAAATGACGTCGCGTCTAGCTACGCAAACCTTGCTAGAAAACATACATTTGGCGCCAAACGCCGTCTGTGTGTGTGTGTGTGTGTGTGTGTGTGTGTGTGTGTGTGTGTGTGTGTGTGTGTGTGCGCGTGCGGGCGTGCGTGCGTGCGTGCGTGCGTGCCTGCATGTGTGTGTGTGTGTGTGTGTGTGTGTGTGTGTGTGTGTGTGTGTGTGTGTGTGTGTGTGTGTGTGTGTGTGTGTGTATGTATGGACGGACACAAGCTTGAAACTTTATGAGATTTTCTCTACGTAAATTCTCCCGAATAATTTTTTTTTTTTTTTTGTTTGTTTAATTAGGTTACACGTTGACAAGAAAATGGCCAGTTGACAAAAACCGTTTGATCCCTCTTTGGGGCCGTATTTTTAAGTCTCTTCTATTTATAGAACGGACTTTTTAGGACGGGTCGCGATGGGGCGAATTTAATACCATGTCCATGATGTCAAAGGCGGGCAGGCTAAGCCTCTAACACTTGAAGTAACAAGATAAAAATTACGTCATGTCTAGTTACGCTAACCTCGCTGCTGAACGTACGTTTGGCGCGAAGCGCCGTTTGTGCGTATGTATGTATGTGCGTATGTGTGTGCGTATGTATATAAACAAGAGAATCTCCGATATTTCTGTACACACAAGCTTGAAACTTGGCGAAATACTTTCTTAAGTGGGTGGCTAAGAGAGCCTCCGAGCATATTTAATTGAATGTCTCATTTAAGACATAAACAACAGTTTATAGTAAGTCGGTTGACCCAGATTAGAGTCCGTAATTTTTATCATATTTACTTGAACTTTTGCATATAGCTAGTTTGGAGAAAGACATTGGATGAGTTCGTTAGCCAGCATTGTATCCTTTCAATTTCTTAGTAAAAAAAAATTCAGAAAAGAATTAAAACACTAAAAGACCTTTACTTCTAGAGAAAGTCAGACAGTGGCGGCGACGTAAAAGAGGCAACTCCGTCACCGTCACATAATACTATAAATATGACGTAATTCTTTCTCGCGCGTGCGGCTCTCTCTCTCTCTCTCTCTCTCTCTCTCTCTCTCTCTCTCTCTCTCTCTCTCTCTCTCTCTCTCTCTCTCTCTCTCTCTCTCTCTCAAGGATCAATTCTAGGACCCCTCCTATTTTTACTTTTCATAAATGACCTTCCTTTACATATTTCCGACCCTAACGTTAATTGTAATCTCTTTGCGGACGACACAAGCCTTCACGTTCCTGGTAAGAACAGTCATGATATTAGTCGTCGTTTACAATCCAGTCTTGACGAAGTTTCTGATTGGTGCTGTAAAAACCACATGGTACTACATCCTGATAAGACGAAGAGCATGTTAATCACCTCATGACAAAAACATCAACTTCACCCCCCTTCTCTAACGCTCAGTCTTAATTGCCAACCTATTGAACAAGTTAATGAACGCAACTTCCTTGGAATATGTATAGATGAGCAACTAAGTTGGGAGAAACATGTGACTAATATATGTAAGAAAATATCAAAAAATATTTTTCATTTATCACAATTGAGAAGTGTGAGTGACAAAAATACACGAAAAATGTTTTTTCATGCACACATTAAATCTCATGTTGATTACATCTCCACTGTTTGGGATGGTAGCGGTGATGTGCATATCAAAAAACTAAATTCACTATACAAAAGAGCCATTAAACATGTAGATATAAGACCCATTCCTACCGCTGTAAAACTGCAAAATCTCAAACTTCTTGGCCTTCGTCAACAACTCGTTTACAACAAGTGCATACTTATGTTTAAAATTCTCCACAAGAAAGCTCCACAGTATCTAACAGCTAAATTTACTCCACGACAGTGTGAAAGGTCCTCGAGGAACAGTACTCTTCGATTAACACTACCTCGCATTGACTTATTCAAATCAAGCCTAGCCTTTTCGGGACCATTTTTATGGAATTCACTTCCTCAACATTTAAAAACACTAACCCACCTTTCCTCCTTTAAAACAAAACTACACATATACCTGATGGAAACTGCTTAGATATATTATTTTTATCCTGTCATTCTGATGAAAGGTTATGTAAATGTATATATGTTAGTGCGTGCATTTACATGGCTGTAAAGGTGTGTGTATATATGTTTGATTCTTGGTACTTTGTGCTTGTTTTTGCTGTGCTATGATTTTTCTCCTATGTAATTTGTGCTGAGGAGTGTTACTTCCTTTTTTGTATTTGTTTATTGCTACCTTAGTAGTATCATTTTCTGTACTGCGTGTGTCTGTACTTATTTAGTTATGTTTTTTGTTTGCGTTAAATATTTTTTGTTTGTCTTCATTATATTTCATGTTGTAGAACGTTAGAAACGGCAAGTTTGAAAAATGACGTATTTGTATCTGTCAAAACTTCTACCGTTATGTAATAAAGTTTCATCATCATCTCTCTCTCTCTCTCTCTCTCTCTCTCTCTCTCTCTCTCTCTCTCTCTCTCTCTCTCTCTCTCTCTCTCTCTCTCTCTCTCTCTCTCTCTCTCTCTCTCTCTCTCTCTCTCTGAAGCATACCATATAAGTGAAACTGCCATAGCATTCTTTAGATCATACCTAAAAGACAGAAAACAAAAGGTATATACCCATGGAAAATACTCTAAACAAGGACAAGTTAACTACGGTGTCCCCCAGGGGTCGATCTTGGGACTCTTCTATTTATAATATTCATTAATGATTTGCCTTTGCATATTACAAATAATGATGTCAATTGCAACCTGTTTGCGGACGATACGAGCCTCCATGTTTCAGGTTTAAAAAAAAACAGCTGACATTAACCTTAGCTTACAAAGTAGTCTCAGCGAGGTTTCCGACTGGTGTAGAGAGAATCATATGGTTCTTCATCCAGGAAAAACAAAGAGTATTTTAATCACTACACGACAAAAACACCAACGCTGACCACAGCCGTTACATTTACAACTGAACGCTAAACTGATAGAACAAGTCACAGAGCGTAAATTCTTGGGAATACACGTTGACGAACAATTATGTTGGGAGACGCATATAAATACAGTCTGTAAAACCATTGCTAAAAACACTTTCCTGTTGTCCCAGCTTAGACAAGTAACGGATACATATACTCGTAAACTGTTTTTTCATGCCCATATCAAGTCTCACGTTGATTATGTCTCCACGGTGTGGGACGGTTGTAGTGATGTTCACATGAGCAGGTTAAACTCTATATATAAAAGAACTGTCAAAATGATAGATACGCGGCCCGTTCCTACCACAGACAAATTTAGACATCTAAACATTCTCGGCCTGCGTCAACAACTTAATTTCAACAAATGCATCCTCATGCACAAGATATTAAATAACATGACACCGCAGTATCTAACCACCAAATTTATGCCACAGCAAGAACGCGAACGGACCTCAAGGAACAATACTTTAACCCTACCTCTGCCTAGAAATGACCTCTTTAAAACTAGTTTATCCTTTTCTGGACCGTTTGTATGGAACACTATTTCTGCACATTTGAAGACTATAGCCTCGCTTGGAATCTTTAAAACGAAACTTTTCGATTACCTGATGAGCCAAACATAACAACACTGGGCATTTAAACAAACCCTGATGGTTAATGCTTTCATGTAATAGATGCATTTATCTATATTGTTTTTGTGTGTATGTGTGTGTGTGTGTGTATGTGTGTGTGTGTGTGTGTGTGTGTGTGTGTGTGTGTGTGTGTGTGTGTGTGTGTGTGTGTGTGTGTGTGTGTGTGTGTGTGTGTGTATGGTATAAGATGAATGTTGAGTGTTATTATTATTTTGTGTAATTTTTTTTTTTAATTTGTTGCATGAAATAATATGTGTGTAAATATAATTCTTTATTATTATTTTTTTTAATCTATTTATGTTGTAGATGTTAGCAACGGCAAGTTTGTAAAATGACGATTTGTTTCTGTCAAAACGTTTTACCGTTGATAAATAAAGTTTCATCATCATCATCATCATCATCATCTCTCTCTCTCTCTCTCTCTCTCTCTCTCTCTCTCTCTCTCTCTCTCTCTCTCTCTCTCTCTCTCTCTCTCTCTCTCTCTCTCTCTCTCTCACAAACATGCGCGCATTTCCAGGAGGTATACATCCTCATGCGCCCTCCGGGCACATGAGGATCTATGCCGCTTGGAGATGTTTGGAGCGCGCGCGCACGCACGCACGGACAAGAACACACACACATCGACGCGCTTTCAGAAGAGTATGCAGGTGACCCGTATACCTAGTATATCATGTAACTAGGTAACGTCAACCTGCTTTCACACAAATTATAGCAAAACTGAAATTGTACCGTGAAATTCTAGTTTTGTCACCATTTTCTCAAGCCTAAACTCATATCACGTAAAATATAAAGTTACGTAAAAACTAAAACTTACGTCCTGACAAATGACGTTTGACGAATCAGTGACGCGTATCAAAGACAATACATAATGCAATTGTCTTTGCGCGTATGTCCTGCGCCCCTTATAGAACTCAATGGCGCATTGGCAGATCTGCGAGACTTTTTCAATAGGAGATAATTCAACATCAGAATCAGGTCAAAGACAAAAGGTAGAGACCCTTGACAGCGATGACAGCTCTCATATAGAAGGGACTTTGTGGGTTATGGTTCATCCCATCTTGTTTGTTATTCTTACTTTGCATAAAGCTAGATAAAAAGGAGATATTGAATGAGTTCGTAATACAGCGTTGTACCTCTTCAACATTTTGAATAATAATTAATTCATTTTTGCAAGTTTTTAAGCCACTATACACTCCCATCAAACAGTCAGCCCTGGAAGAGGCTGTGTGAAACAAAACAGTCAGCCCTGGAAGAGGCTGCGTGCCTTTCGGATGAGTGAGGTGAAACATCAAATTCGTCGCTAAGTATAGGACGTCGTGAGACTAGCGATGCCATGACGTGAAGCTTACGAGTATAGTGACGTCATTTTCATGCTCGTGCTATTCTTCTTCAGAATTCATGTCGCTACACGAACCCACAGAGCGTACTAATGGCGGGAAGCGTCGTGTGTCCGTCTTTATTTGTGTGCAGCGGCGTGTGTGTTGATCAGAAGTTAGTTTAGGGAAATGGATCAAAAGGATAAGCTTCAAAATATGAACAACTCTGAATGTTCCTAAAATAAAAACGCATGTGAGCTCCAAACAATACGGTACACTTTGGAATGAAATCCTCATCTTGTTTAAATTAGCCTCAGGATGTAATGGTAGGTTAATACTTCTTTTCGCAAATAATTTGTGTGTGTGTGGGCGCGCGCGTGTGTGTGCGTGCGTGCGTGCGTGTCTGTGTGTGTGAGGAGGGGGGGGGGGAGGGTAGGGTTGGTGGGGTTCGGGGTTGGTGAGGGGGGTTAAGGGGTTGTCTGGTATATTGGCTACCCTTCACAATACCCTACTACTGTACTAGTTAGGAATGACGAGTCCATAAATAAGACAACCTGGGATTGTCAGAAGGGGAGACCAGAAGTTACTTACATTATGGAAGATGTTGCATTTTAAAAAAAATTGTCTTGTTGTTGTTGTTTTTTCTCTTTATTTTTGTGTTTGTTTAGTGTACCTGTATGGTATGCTGTGTTGTGTTGTGTTGTGTTGTGTTGCGTTGCGTTGCGTTGCGTTGCGTTGCGTTGCGTTGTTGCATTGCGTTGCTTTGCCTGGTGTTGTGTTGTGTTGTGTTGTGTTGTGTTTGGTTTGGTTTTGTTGTGTTGCGCTGCGTTGCGTGTTAGCTTGTATGTGCGTGTGCGTGTGTGTGTGTGTGCGCGCGCGCGCGCGTGTGTGTGTGTGTGTGTGTGTGTGTCAATTTACAAGAAATTGTTTTCCTTTTTTTTTCTGTTTACAGCACTTCATTCTATTGAATATTTATGAGATGCTCTACCCATTGGTCATGTTTACGTGCAAAAACTTTCTTTGTTACCCTCCCGATCCGCGCAAAAGAAGTTTCTCAACGCCAGCATTATTATCTTTTTAAAGAGAAACAACACGCTCCATTTCCATTGATCTTGCTGATAACGAACACATAACAACAGGTGGTGTACATAATATAGGCGTGTAGTTAATATTTCGTTAGTATGGAGTATCTGAAATCAAAGTGCATGATAACTTTGAGGTATAAATGTATCCGGACATAATTTATTTTCATCAGAGAACTTTTTTGTCTCCATCTTAAGGGCCAGAACAAACTCAGAGTTTCACACTTTAGTGCCGGACTGCCAAATTTGACCTTGAGGTAATTACGTATCGAGATTTGTTTAATCCCTTGACTGTTACTGACGATACCGATCAGCGAAAAAGACGCGTGCAACGCGTCTTTTCCGCCGATCGGTATCGTCAGTAGCAGTCAAGGGGTTAACGAGACTCGTAAACTCGGAGTTTAATATTTTGATATAATCCTGAACAATGCCTCAATAGTGTTTTGTTGTTGTTGCTGTTTAAATGTTGTTGTTGTTGTTTTGTTTTTGTTGGTTTCTTTGCTCTAGGACTGAGCGCGAGGAGTACGAGCTACTGCGTCACAAAGTGATAGCGACCATGCCACTTCAAAGTAAATCACATAAATAATGGGCTGTTACGTGTTGAGTCGTAGTCGTAATATGATATCACACCAGACGCGCGCAGGTAAGGTTCTTTTTAACGAAACTTCATTCAGCTGCAACCCGTCACACCTGGCTTAAGGTTGTAGACAATACTGGAGTAACAGTTCCAACAATATTTTATTTCAGCGATGCGATCTCCACACAATGCATTTCCAAATGCACCAACACTGATACAATGTCTCTTATGCAAATGTCAACACTGGCGACACAATGTTTCTCATACAACGTACACCACCGTTACGCTGCGTATCTCACAATGTACAGCCTATACGGGTCACGTACCTACGATAAACTTGTGTCCCTACAACTGACAATGCATGACAATGTACACACGTGCTTCCTAGCACCAACTTTTATAGTAGAACGACTTTCCAGAATAATCTAACGAAATCACACAACGCAACCAATCAGAACGGAACACGTAACTGAAACTCATAAATATTAATTTTTTTTAAAAAGAACTTTCTAGAATAAACTATAATAGTCTACAAAAATTCGACTGCTCATTTCAGCCCGAAATCCCAGTGTGTAATGACGTCTCACAAAAGTATGGCAGACAATTCTGGAAGTTTCACAATCTTTCGTAACATACAGACCGGCTGTTAACTTCACGCGTACAAAAAACAACTATGAGTATTTGAGCGGCTATAATACTGTGTAGCGAAATGTTGCCTACACCTTTGACGTCGCATGTAAGGTCACTTGACAGAGCGCGACTTCGCTCGAACGTTCTAATCTATTCTCACAAACCAGATAGGTGAGGCTAGCGCTGGCAGAATTGTACAACAAACCAAGGGGAATTACTCAGCGCTGGACAACATAAGAGACCTGATGCATCTTATTTGAAGATGCAAATGATCGTCTTATTCTATACCTGCGTATTTCTCTGTGGGCTGGCGATTGGGTGCCTGATAGGCGGGAGCAGGGGATCTAACTGTTGTCCAGCGCTGAGTAATTCCCCTTGGTTTGTTTAATCTATTCTCAGCGAATCCACGCATTCCAAAAATCGACCGCTCTTCTCCGTACGACTTTGCTAGAAGCTTCCGGACTAAACTTAGCGTATCATAACAAAGCCAATTCCGCTATCTGCGCGAACGATAGAAAATCTTACTGAAAAGGTACGTGATTCGTAACCATGATAGGTCAAATAAAAATTGGATCATTTCCTACGATTAACACATGCATGCTCTCACAGAACAACACAACCACAATCGTAACATGGGCAAATAAACGTCATCAACATAGTGCGCAATGATCAACCCAGATTTTCCTCATCCGGATAATTCATTCAAAGCGCCCCACATCACTGCCGGCGGCAGCACTAGATGATACCTCCACAGTTATTGATGCGGGGCGTCTTCAATGAGTATTGCCGCACATCCGGATGCTGCACATCACTTACGTGTTAACCAACAATCTTCCAAGACATTGATAGGGTTTGATGATCTGTATGTATCAAGTTTTTGTCTTTGTGTTTGCGGAAATGAAATCTGCGTCGGAGTGTGTGCTTAGTGGTGTGTTGGTCCGTGATTTCGGACCTTGAGGCTCAAACAGTATAGTAAAAAAAAAAAAAAAAAACACAGACCAGAACATAATGCGCAAAGGGGTATTTTAATCTGAATTTTTCTCTTTTTTATCTGGGAAGAAATGAAAGCACTACAGGGATGGACTGGTGGACTGGTGAAGACTATTCTACTTTTCACCTTCATGAAAATTCTGTCTGGTGTTTTGCTGCTGTACCGTCACCCGGAACCTGCGCAGGTACTGAAGAAATTGTATCATACAAGCCTTAAATTACATGTAATAATAATAATAATAATAATAATAATAATAATAATAATAATAATAATAATAATAATAATAATAATAATAATAATAATAATAAGCGCATTAATAGGCGCTTTATCCCAATTGAAAATCGGCTCAAAGCGCCGCCGCGAACTGAACCCAACAAGCACGCTCACGTGAATCACGCGCATTCACTCACACACTGTACATAAACACAGAACATTCACGTGGTGCTAAGGGCAAGCTCAAGCGAACTACTGTAGTTTTTGGAAATTCAAAATCATTTGTATTTGAAATTTGATTAAGTGGGCTAAAACTGATACCATGTACAGGTAATATGCGTATCGTTATTTAAAGCGTGCGAACCTATTCGCCTTTCAGATTTTTTCTCTACCCAATACTTTTTTCTTTCTTGCTGGTGAGTTTATTTTCTATTTATGTGCACTTTAGCATCGGCGAAAACACCACCCAACTGTATGAGATACAGATCTGTATCAGCCACCGCAGTTGCGCGGGCTCATGAGGATCTATGCCGCTTGCTGAAACCACTTTGCATCCATGTTCCTTTGACGGCCGGGAACTTTGATTTAGAATTTACAGTGATTTCAAGACACAGTCTCAGTTAGTTAGTTAGTTAGTTGGGTTTAACGCCGAGCAGGCAACTAAGGCCATTGCACGGCGGTAGACACAGTCTGAGAATCTAGTAGACCCACTATAGTATTTCTGCCTTTTGACGCAAAAGAAAGCAAATCCATTTTCGTGAAAAGCGAAACTTTCATTGTATTACAATTAAACTCTCGCTTTTTCACAAAATTGGACTTACGGTCGTTTGCCTTCACAAGGCAGACTTACACGTATTACGTACATCATTATAAACACGAGTATTTATTTGTGCTTCAGCAACGTCGAAACATGAGATCTGAGGGGTCACGGTGGCAGGCCCCCATCCGGCCCATGGACCGTGTAGATGCACAGAACGTGCCGAAGCACGTGCTGGAGATCGCTAAAGGGGAGAACGTCAAGGTACCGTCGCTGGACATCTACATCATGAGCGCCATTCACCACCACTACACCACTCCGTCAGAATCCCGAAAGTTCGGTTTGGTACTCGTCGGATACAGGTGTGTAACTCATCACAACCCGCGATATCTGTTGAGGTCTACTATTATTATTGCGATATCTTTGAGGTCTATATCATAGTTCGGGAGACAGATCGACCACGATAGTTTAAGGGTGGTGTAAGAATAGCTTGGTAGCTGTAGGCGCCAAACTATTCTGACACAACACTTAAACTATCATGGTCGATCCACATCCCGTCGTAGCATGTCAGGGCATTATGGGGTAATACAAACAATGAGATTCAGATTCAGCAGGAATAGGCATTATTTTACAATTATTGTATGTCAGTCTTTTTATGTTCATTATAGACACAAACAAAATACAACAAGATGGTATAAACCATAACCCACAAAGTCTCTTCTATACGAGGGCCATAACCCACAGAGTCCCTTTTATATGTGAGTTGTCCTCGCTGTCAAGGGTCTCTACCTGTTGTCGTTGACCCGATTCTGCTGATTCGCAGATTTGCCAATGTGCCAGTGAGTTCTATAAGGGACACAGAGCATGCGCGTCATTAGTTTGAAAACGTCATTTGTCATGATGTAATTTTAGTTTTTACGTAATTTTATATTTTACGTGATATGATATTGCCTTCTAGACCTGTTGAGAATCATTGTGAATTTCACGTACAATTTCAGTCAAGACACGTTTCACAGTTTTCAGATTAGAGACTTCCCATTTCATGGAGAAAATTGCATTTTTTTTTTAAAAAAAGCATTGTCTGTCAAGAGCAAGTGCATTTTGTGATGTTCAGACACATGCCAGCTAGAAAATGTAAATGAGAGAGATAGAAAGGGTATTCTTTCTCAGATATTTGCTCTCAATCATCCCCACCCCCTTTTCTTCCAAATTCTTCCAAATTTCTTCATTTGTTTCCTATGTTTAACCTATTTACAATCTCTGTTCTCTGTTTAAAGTGTGTGGGATGTATGTAGGAAAGAAATTACACCAAAAGTTGTAAATTAAATTGCAGGCACAGAAACAGAGTTTCTGGGCTAGACAGCGTCGGCTATTAATTTTTTTCAGAGGCACAAACATATTCTCCTTTCACAGAAAGCAATAAATGGCAATAAATGCCAATTTTAGCACTTTTATTTTAAAGATTCTTATAGCAGACACCCACAGAAAGCAAAATGAATAATGAAAACAATATTTCATCAAAGTATTAAGGACAAAACAAAACATACCCCTAAATTTAAACGCAAGAAATTAAGACAGTAACCATTTTTTGGGATTACATACTAAAGTGTCAGTTACATTTAACTCAAGTATTATTACTTGATAAACCATGAATTGCAAACAACAAATTAAAGGACAAATGCAGAGAAAAGAAGGAGTAAAAAAGATTCAGCTGCTACTATATGCACTTATCTCGTATATCTCAAGCGCTTCTTGGGTTTGTTCAAGTGCAGTGAGTTCACAGTTCCTGAGTGATATTCTAAATCATTCATTAAGGGAATTTGTTTTACACTAATTGCAGAAAAGTGACTCTTTGTAACCTTTACAGCAATGAAACCAAAGGAAAGTAAAGTATAATCTGTTTTTATATGAAGAAGAAGATAATCTGATATGGTCATCACGAAAACAGCAAAGCTTCAAAGAGGATACAGGTACATTATGATCGTGAGAAACCTGAAAAAAAAATACACACAAAAACTGAAGTACTATTAAGCTCATATGATAAACACCTCAAATACATTTCGAGACTCCAATTTGCACAAAAGAGAAAAAGTCTAAGATCGGAATCAAACTGCTGTGAAAAAATGGTGTGAAAAAATGGCGCTGTCGAGGCCGCGGCATGATTTGAGCAACAGCTTCTGCCAGCGTTAGAACTTTCAAGTCATCCTGAGGTGGAAAGACATAGTAATTGCTACATTTCCTCGTGAAGCGAACCATGAACTCTCCATCTTTGAGGGAAACGCTCACTGGAATTACAATGGCCACAAAGGACAAACTTTTTCTGTAGACGGAGTAGGTGACGCGCACATACTCTCCAAGCTGTGGAACTTCAAAATCACGAACCAATGGCACCACGTGATTTGAAGTCCAAAAATCTAGGTTAATGTTGCCCATGTCATCCCGGTTACTGCAGTAGACTTTGCGGGGCTGGTCCTGCAGTAGAGATGGGTAGAACGCTTGGTTCATCTCTTCCCACACAGAGCTGGCTCCAAGGTTGGGATAGACTGATACAACTTCACACTGAAGAATATTCGCAGCAGCAAGCATATGCCAAGGTCCAAGACTCTTGCCGCAATGAGAGCCTGCCATGACCTCTTTTTCAAATGCTGTTTTCAGAGACTCGGCTGGGAAATCCCCAGTGGAATGATAAAATTCTAGGCTCTTGGTCCCATCTAATAGGTTCCCTCTGTTCACTGTGCTGGGAGACAGATAGACATTCTGCTTGATCGCCAGCTCCCAAGCTAATCTCAGTCTCTTTTCAACATGCAAAATTCTGCCTTCAAAGAAAGCAATGCTGAGGGATCGGCAGAGGAAAATTTCCCTCACCAACAACTCTAAAAGGACCGTCCTGTGGGTGCTGGCGCTCGGCTTCTTCGTCGAAATTGCTTCTGCTCAAGAGGGGTTCTTTAGTGGAAAGATCCAGAGGATAACGTTCATCTGCTTCCGCGTGGCATTGCAGCGCACATGGGAGGGGACATATTTCCAGATTTGATGCGTCAAGGGACTGACCAAAAAAGGGGATTAGAGGTGAAGGAACCAAGACGTCTGAGCCAGGTGGAGAGGGAGAATCAGCAACTGATTGCGAGGGATACGGTATGACGAGAGCCTTGATCTGGACAATCTGGAATAGCTCCACATACTCCTGTTCATGCAGTTCCCTGTGGAGCTCTGACAACTTTCACAGAAACATGCCAGCGATCATGCCTTCAACACAAAGGGTGAAACCTTTTCAAACTGATGGAGCTTTCTGCTTCCAGGAATTCCTTTTACACAGGTTTCAAACCGATTTCTTTTGATTTCTCCACTGGAAACAAAGAAAAGTGTTCTTTTGGAAAGGGCTTCTTCCTTGCTCATGTTGCTGTAAGGCCCAGTGGTATAAGTCTTCAGCATATCTGATAAACATCTGACTGCAAAGAATTGCTGTCCCAACCATTTTGCTGATTGTCCTTGTCTCTGCATCAGCTTCCCCCTACCCGTGTTCAGCCCCAAAATAGCAGCGTTGGCCTTTCCGGTTGAAGAAGGAGAGGTCTGCAAACGTACCCTTGCCTTTATATTCGGCGGCATAACCATCTGAAAACATGAAAATCTCTGTTGTGGCGTATACCTCATTACATACTTCCTAGTGCTGGATGGCCTTTTCGGTGTAATGTTGTACAGCATTGTGATCATGATTCAGATCGTTGCAAACAAAGTTCAGAGCATGCCGTACAAGTTCATTCTTGTCATTTCTGTAAAAGGCTGGTTAAAGCAAAGTGAAATCAGTCCGTCTAGATGAGTAGCGTCGGTCAGTCAAGTGCACAAGCCGTCCGTCTTTGGCCGTAACGTTGGTTATCACTTGGCATTCACTGAGACATCGCCGTTTATTTCTAGATAACAAAAACTGAAGTCCGAAACCGAAATCCACCCATCTCTAAACACAGCACCTAGCCGGAAGCATTGATTATTCTCAAATAAATCATCCTAACCAGTCCAACAAGAAAACAAAATGGAATCATTGACTTACCTCACGATGCGGTCGTTATCACTGGTCATTACCAGACGGACAGAACAAAATCGTAAATTCACAAAAGGTAACCGAGAAACTGCCAAAAGCACATGGGCTGTTCGAACATGTAAATGAGTGGAAGTGACGGGAACGATGCTAATACGTCATGCGGTCTAAAACTAGCTATCGCCATCGCGAGAAAAGTCTAGGCCGGTCGTTACGATCTGCGGACGGACAAGCATACCGATGGACTGAAAGTTGAATTTTTCGGTTGTGATGGACATCTAGCTTAGATATTTCGCCTCTTATGATCAATATTTTGTTTTGTCTTTGTTTTTTAGTACTTTGTTCGAGTAAGAGTTCAGCTAAAGACTGCCACTCCTCTACTTTCTGTTTCAAAGGAGTAACTAAAATCGCAGACGGACAGTCAGCTTAGAGGCGACCATTTTTCGAGTTCTAATTTTTAGCGAAAGCAGCTTAATTCTAAACCGTAAATGCTTCTTACACTATTCTCCCTATTTATAATTTAGTTTTGAATAATATTATTGTAATATTCAACATACCTAAATTCATTATATTCTACTGTAAACGCACATGCTCTTCATACAGTACGTCGATGTGTGTGTGTGTGCTTGCGTACGTGCGTGCGTGCGTGAGTGCGTGCGCGCGAGAGAGAGAGAGAGACAGACAGACAGACAGACAGACAGACAGACGTTATATCTACAGTATTGCGTCGATGTATGCGAGGTGACAAAATTTCTGCTTTTACGTCACCGTTACTCACTTTCTCCAGAAGTCGAAGGTTTTTTATTCTTTTTTTCTGCATATAATTATTTTTTCATGAAAAGGTTAAAAAAATACAAAGCTGGCTAACGAGCTCATCCAATATCTTTCTCTAGTCTAGCTATATCCAAAATTTACGTACGTACCGTGTGACAAACATTGGAGATTCTCGTGTTTACACACACACACACACACACACACACACACACACACACACACACACACACACACACACACACACACACACACACACACACACACACACACATACACACACACACACACACACGCACGCACACACACACGCGCGTTTCCCGCCAAACGTATGCTCTACAGCGAAGTTAGCGCTTATCAAATGTCTTGCAATAACTTTCTTCTACAGGCACAGGTCGATGAGCAGTAAGATTTCTTTCGTCTGCTGCCTCGCCACGGACATGTCGTCTGGAGGAAACTCTTCCTCTTCACTCCACATGGTAGAGGCTCCAGCCACGTACTCGGATGGCAATGACTACATGGGGGACCTGTTCTACGCTGAGTACAAATGCAGGTACAGTGTATAGAGTATCCAAAGACATGGGATGATTTGCGTAGTTGATAATTTCCTATCACGGGTAGTTGTAAACGTACTGATGAGCACAAAAAAAAAAAAAAGCGACATGTTCGGAATATCGGAAACACTTAGATTTCTAAAATGTTGCATTTCCATTGGTGCTATTTGCTATTACCCGATGAGACCCATTACGCAACGCCCACCCCATGCCTATGATCGTGTCCTTTTTATCCGTTTTTCCCCATTGTGCATGCAGCCAAAGGCACTGTTTACAGTAGAGGTGGCTGCAGTGCACAAGGGGGTTAATAGACATCATGGCTGCTTTATTGGAGTTGGCCTTATTGTGGTCTAAATCTTAACAGAAAAGGTAAATGAAGAAAAACATGCGCTTGTAAACCAAAGACCTGCTCGCCTTGCAGTCCATTCTTGTGCAAACTGATGTGTAGTATCCTGGCGCTGACTTGTAGTGGTTGCTTGTAACAACATAAGTAGGAACAACAGCAACAATCATATTATTTCTTAGTGTTAAATAAGAATAGTAAATACTTATCCCATTGTGTCCGAGGTACGAAATACCCATATTTTGGAGCTATCCTCTGAGGACTGCACTACAATTCAAGAGACAGATCAACCATGATAGTTCAAGGGTGGTGGCAGAATAGCTTGGTACCTATAGGCGCCAAGCTATTCTGCCAGCACCAATAAACTGTCATGGTCGAGCCAAATCTTGCTGTAGTGTGTCGCGGGAAGAATGAGTTAAAGGTGTTGTAATAATAATGACGGTGATGAGAACAATAACAATACCAGTAACGGTAGCAATAGCAAAGACAATATTTGTTGCGCATTCCAGCACTGAGACCACGAGAAATTTCCGCTACGTGTTCTTCGCCAGAGAGTGCTCCACCGAGCTCTCACGAGGGTTGGAGATCGACTCTGTGCACATGCCTGACACCACTGCTGGCCTAGGTAAATACAGTTTAACACTTTGCAACGGTCATTTTTATATCTGTGTGTTGGTCTGCGATTTCGGACCTTCCATGTTATTTCTTCCGATAACAATTACAAACATAATTAACCCCTTCACTGCCGAGAAAAAGTGAAAATGAAATCACCCAACTGCAAGAGGTATACATCCTCATTAGCCTGGACGTGCAGGGTTAACATTGTAACCATGACGATCTCCACGGTTCACACATTACGACGTTGTCAAGTCAGACAAAAATGCAACCTCCTGTCACAAATTTCACCCAAGCCCCCTCCTCCTCCCCTCCCCCACCCCCATCCCCCGCCCCCTCTCACCCCCAATACACACATACACCTCCCGTCTTCACTGATTGTCATGTCTGTTTTTGTCTACAGTATTTCAATACGATAGACTTTGAGATGGGTCTGGTCGGAGAATGCAAATGACGAACATAGGCGGGCACACATCAGACTCTGACAGTAAAGTAACACGATAAAAATTACCTCATGCCTAGCTACGCTAACCGCGCTGTTGAACGTACATATGGCGGAAAACGCCGTGTGTATGTGTGTGTGTGTGTGTGTGTGTGTGTGTGTGTGTGTGTGTGTGTGTGTGTGTGTGTGTGTGGTGTGGTGTGGTGTGGTGTGGTGTGGTGTGGTGTTGTGTTGTGTTGTGTGCGCGTGCGTGCGTGCGTGTGTGCGTGTGTGTGTGTGTGTGTGTGTGTGTGTGTGTGTGTGTGTGTGTGTGTGTGTGTGCAGTGTGTGTGTGTGTGTGTGTGTGTGTGTGTGTGTGTGTGTGTGTGTGTGTGTGTGTGTGTGTGTGTAGACACGAGTATATCCGGTGTTTGTGTACGTACATGCCTGCAACTTTAGGCATTAAACGAGTTCGTTAGACAACTTTGTACCTTTTCAACTTTTTCGTAAAAAGTTATTCATTGCAGAAAAAGAGACAGAAAAAGTAAGAATTCTCGACTCTCGAGAAGGATCCGACAGTGATAGTGACGTAAAGGCGCCAAACACATCAGTGTTACACAAGGTTCCTAAATTGTCGCAAAGCACCAGATGTCAGTATTATACAATGTTTCTCAATTGACATCAAATTCATCACTGTATACACGGCGTCATGGGAAAAGCGATGCCATGACGTGAAGCCGATAGTGACGTCATTTGCTGCTCTTGCTATTCTTCCTCTTCAGAATGCCTGTCTCTATATAAGCCCACAGAGCGTGCTAAAGGCGGGAAGCGCCATGTGCCCCTCTTTATTTGTGTGTGCCAGTGTGTTTTGATCAGAGGTTGGGCTAGAGAGGAGGAAAATGGATCAGAAGGATAAGCTTAAAATACGAACATGAAATCTGAATATTCCTGAATGAAAAACGCATGTGAGCTCCAAACAATACGGTAGACTTTGGGATGAAATCCTCATATTGTTTTTTATCTCTCCATCCAACAACTTATATATTACATCCAAACTTCCGGTTTTGAACAAACACATTGTATTTATTCACAAACAAAAGTTTGAATGTAACGTTTGTTTCTTTTTTCATTTCATTCATTCATTTACCCGTCTAAGGTATCATGTCCGATATTTGTCTTCCTCTTCCTCAGCGCCCCCTCCAGTGTCCGTGGCCGTGTGTCAGCAACTGGCGTACGGTTACATGCCGCCCCAGCAGCTTGCCGAGTGGTTCGAGTTCCAGCGGCTGGTGGGGGTCAGCAAGGTGCACGTCTTCTACCACAAGGACTATCTGGACAAGCGCGTCCTCGCGGTGCTGCGCCACTACGAGCAGATCGGCATGGCCACTCTCAAGCAAGTGACGCCCGCTGCCTTGCAAAGTAACTAATACGTTCCCTCTTAACACCCTCACTGCCAGTGGAAGCCGGTTGTGTTCCTATTAGGTCAACGCCAAAGAGCGCCAAAGTGTTGTCAGCAAGAGACATAGATCCTCATGAGCCCCCGCGATTGCGGGAGCTCTTGAGGATCTATGTCTCTTGCAGTTGATTGTGTTCAGTTTGCCTCGTTTACCTTCATGTGCATGTAGGCGGCGATACTGTTCACAGTACATGCACAAGGGGGAAAATTGCTTAGCTCTGTTGGCTCTGACTTGTAAGCTACTTTTAAATTGTCAGTTATTGTGAAAATGTTTCCACATTTATGTCAGTATACTGTGACTTGAATTGCTTGTTTGCGCTTGAAAAGCACCAACCTCTATTGTAATGTCTAAAATATGACACACCTGAAGCTAAAAATATATGAATCTTAACCAGAACATGATATATCATTCAGGTCTAACAGGGCAGTGGGAGATAAATGAACCATATTTTTCCATCGTATTTTCTTCTTACTACACAATGGTGTGGTGAGAAACATGAGCCCTATTTTCATTGGCCACCGTATGAAATTTTGCAGTTGGAGCGATAAAGGACCTGAGTGCCGCCTCCATTGACCGCCTGCCGTCAGCAGAGCACCAGTACTGGAATGACATGTTCGACATGTACAACGACTGCCGACAGAGGCTGGCCTCTTACACCTACATCATGGACATCGACTTCGACGAGTTCGTCGTGCCCCAAGAACCTTACAACACTCTCAACGACGCGCTTGGGGTTTGTTCTTTAGCTGCTTGCCTGCTGCTGACGATAGCGCTCGGCGGAAAAGACGCGTGGACACGGTATCGTCGGCAGCAGTCAAGACTACACTCTGTTCCTGCCAAACGGCATCGTCAGTAGCAGTCAAGGGGTTAAATTGTAACACACACTTGATGTGTACCGCACTGAATTGGATTTAACGTGAACGCTTTGGATTGCGCTACATTGCATTGCCGTGTGCTGTATTGCATTGGACGTGTGCGCATTCATGTGTAGGCTACGTGCAACAGGCAAGTGGAATCCGTTGGAAGACTTTTTGCACACGTTTTGAAACTGGCATCTTTAAGGTAGCAGATACAGTGGGCAAAGGGTCAAAATTCATGTTTTGGAAGTAGTGTTTAATACATATTTCTTTCAATAGAAAAATCATTTTTGCATCATTCTCTAACAGGTTTTTATTCACAATTTGATAGTTTTTTTGTTATGAATTTTTTCGTAGGGTAGGGTGTCGACAGTTTTGGTCCGAAAAACAAGATGGCAGCTGAGAAATCTATTTTGTCTTCAGTAACACCGTTTAGCTTGAAATAATGAGCCTCTCCCTGCAATTACTAAACTCCAAGGGAAATAATGAGCCTCTCCCTGCAATTAATACACCCCGAGAGTTACTGTTTCTTTGCAAATGGCACCTCCATGTGAAAGCATGTGATTCTTGACTGGGATTATTATATTCATCGTGTGTTGTGATAGTTTGATCATGTCTACAGATCTCAAAAGGAGAGGTGAGAAGCGTAAGAAGAAGAAACCTCCTAAAAATAGATTTGTCAAGGCAAAACGAGTCTGTGAAAATGCTAGCTTTGATCAGAACGATGACAATGAACCCACATCATCGCAAAACATAAATAATAGTGCAAGTGCCGAACAATCTCAAGACACTGCCACGCCCACTTCGACATGTTCTGAAAGAAAGCTGTCTGGCATTTACAAGCTATATTATGAATCTGAAACTAGTGAAAGTGAAACAAGTGAGGCAGAGACAGAAACAGTAGAACAAGATTCTGTACATGGAAATAGGATAATTGATATTGAACTGCTAGGACAGAACATCTCCTCTCAGCTGGTGTGCAGTTTATGTCATAGTGAAGTTTCACTAATAGAATTACAGAGGGAAGGTTTAGCAAGCACATTTGCTTTTCACTGCAGCAATGCTAGATGCAAAGGGGGGCAATCTTTTCCTTCCTGTCCACAAATCCAAACAACAACAAATCTTACAGTAAATTCAATCAATAGAAGAGCCACATTTGCGATGCGTTGCATAGGCTGTGATCATAGTGATCTTAGAACATTCTGTGGTATGATGAACATGCCACCCCCTGCTGCAAAGAATACTCATCAGTGCATTATGGACACTTTAGAAAAGACTATAAAATGCACCATGGAAGAAAGCATGAAAGATGCTGGAAAAAAAGAATATGATCTTGCAGATGAAATAGAAGATGACCAGTGCCGTAACATAGATGTAAGCGGTGATGGTACCTGGATGACTAGGGGTCATTCTTCAAAGATAGGGGCTGCAAGTGTCATTGGGTGTGTAACTGGGAAGGTGTTGGGCATGGGAACAAGGTCAAAAGTGTGCAAATCCTGTGAAAAGTATGAAAAGGTAGATAAAAACAGTGAAAAATATCAGACATGGCAAGCCAATCATGCTGACAGCTGTACAAAAAATCACACGGGCACATCAGGGTCTATGGAACAAGGCATCATCAAAGACATATTCTGTTCCTCTGTTGACAATCACAAACTCAGATACACTAGATATATTGGTGATGGTGATACACACTCTTTCAAATGTGTACATGATGCAAAACCCTATGGCGAGGAAATACAGGTTGAAAAAATTGAATGTGTCGGGCATATTCAGAAACGAATGGGCACACGACTGCGACAGCTGAAAAAAAACATGGGAAACAGGAAATTAGCAGATGGAAAAACAATTGGAGGGAAAGCTAGGCTGACAAAGGATAAAATAGATAGCATTCAGACTCATTATGGAAATGCAATCAGGGGAAATAAAAATAATTTAGTGGCAATGAGACAAGCAGTATGGGCCATCTTCTTTCATTACAATTCAACAGATGTTGAACCAACGCACAATTTTTGCAAAGATTCTTGGTGTCCATACAGACAAGCAGTTGCATCAGGCACTGTAGACAGGTACAGGCACACTTCTAGTTTACCTAGGGCAGTTTTAGATGAAATTAAACCTATTTTTCAAGATTTATCAAACACACAGCTCTTGAAAAAGTGTCTTGAAGGTTACACTCAAAACGCCAACGAGTCGCTCAATGGACTTATTTGGAAATATTGCCCCAAAAGAGGTAATCATGGACTTGTTTCTGTAAATACTTCAGTCCATATTGCTGTAGCAGTCTTCAATGATGGAGCTTCAGCTCTGGGAAACATTCTGTCTAAACTGGGATTGTGTGTTGGCAAATTTACCAAAGACTTTCTGATGTTGAAAGATACTTTGCGCGTTCAAAATGCTCAGCGTCAAGCCAACAGGGCAACATATGAGCAACGAAGAGCGAGGAGAAGGTGCAGGCTGGCACTGGAGGACCAGCAGGATGAAGCTGAAGGATTTCCTTACTTGGCAGGGGGGCATTAGTGGACATAAGGTAGGACTAGGATCATGTGCTGTTTTGTGTATTATTTTTCCTTCGCCGAAGTTTGCGAAAATTGCCAGGTATTGTTCATTTTTCCCACACTGTACTCACAAATATTAACCAATTACCATAATATTTGGTGTGCAGCTTCTTCATACCAATACCTAGCTATTGTCATACCAAAATTAGTATAGCTGTTTTTGTTTTTTTGATATTAAATTTTTTAATTAACAAAATTACAAACTTGAAGTGTCAAATTTCATGTGCCTGTACAAAACAAACAAATACTGATATAAAAATTCTGGTATGACAAAAGCTTCATTTTATGGTGTAGTTTAAAACTAAAAAAGAATTAAGGGGAAAAAAACAACTGTTTAGAATTGGCACTGGCAAAAAGTTTGGGTTTTTGGGCCGTTGAAAATTTAGAATAAATTAGCATAATTAATTAAAATTAATATTAAAACTTTAAACTGTATCAAACAAACATTTTTCCTAGTTGCAGACATGTCTCCTGCAATACCATGCCAAATTTCAAGCATGTAGCTTGAATATATCTCTTGTTAGAAAAATAAGAAAAAATGAACCGTCCAGCCACCGTATCTGCTACCTTAAAGACTCACTTGTCTGATACATCGAGGCGTCTCTGTTTCTTTATATAGTCTGTGTACCAGTTTTGGGAAATGGATCGGCCATGATAGTGCAAGGGTAGTGGCATTTTGGCTTGACGCCTTCCCAGACCGATCCCTCCCCCGTGTGAAGTGTAGAAGCGCGCCGAACATATTACGAATTTTACCGGAAAACTGAACCCAACCCTCCCTTTCTGGCCGCACATAAACAAAAGCCGCCGAGCCAAATAAATAATTTAGACATTCGCAGTGATGAGTTTTGTCCCCTCGGAAAAACGCACGAGTTGGCGCCAATGAGAGGTCAGTTCTTCCAGGTAAAATTAAAGGTATGTTCGGCGCGTTTTAACACATTCGAGACGTGTTGCATCCCGATACGCGGCTTTATACCGCGTAGTGGAATGCAGCACATCTCGAATGAGTTAAAGTGTAAATGCAGTGTCTAAGCGAACTGCATTCTCAATCTGTGAAACAGGCTAGAAGGTACCCAAAACAAAACAAAAAAGACGTTGCCTTCTTCCTTGCCCATTTCCGCGCATCTTAAAGGCTAGTCGGTCAACCTTTTGATCTTTAATGTGAAACAGGCTGCTGATGCCGCTTATCCAGACGCGTCCAACTTCGGCCTACACTCCTACACACACGTGCGCAACTGGGGAATCAGCTACACAGATTCCAGCCTCTTCCACCTGCAGTTCGTGAACCAGACCACAGACAAGTACCTGTGGTCCGCGCCAGTGGACAGAAAGAGTTCTCCCAAGGTCGTGTACAGACCAGACCGCACTAAGCAAGTGCTCATCCACGATGCAATTCCGCGCAGCCCGTATCAAAGGTAAGCGCAAGCACATTTCCGTGTTAGTAGCTGAAAGTCAGTCGCTGTCGGTCGATCGATCGATCAACCAGTCAATCAGTAAAGAAGGCAGACATGCAGGCAGTACTACCTGTCATTTCTTCCTTAGTAAATGACTGGATTGATTGATTGGTTGATTGGTTGGTTGGTTGGTTGTTAATGACTGGATTAATTGATTGGTTGGTTGGTTGATTGATTAGTTGATTGATTGATTGATTAATTGATTTGATTGATTGATCGATTGAATATCTGAGAGATCAGGTGTCTTGCTCAGGAGACCCTATCCGTCAGCTTTTCAGACGGGTACAACTCGCAGTTTGCGTTTCAAGTGAAAGATTGATCGTCTGAGTGTTTTGTCTTGTTCAATTATCTCCGTGCAAGCACGAATGCCTGTATCACAAAAGTGATGATATTTATAAAAGCGGTGTAAACATGGCCTAATTTATTAATTAAGTTATGCTGGTGTCAGTAATAATTGATATCATTGCTATTATTATTACTATCATCATTAACCCTTTCACTGCCAGCTGACGCAGATTGCGTTTCTGCAATCTTCGTTAAGTCGACGCCGAAGGGCCCCAGCCGTCCCAACTGCGGGGGCTCATGAGGATATGTGCCTCTTGCAGTTGGATCGTGTTCGCTTTTTCTCGGCAGTGAAGGGGTTTATTCTTCCCTGTTATTATCTTGTGCATCGCTTTTCTCGTTCAGCTACGTCATATCGGAAACCTACCTCAAGTTCCACCACTACCGGAGCTGCAGGCCTTACAATGGGGGCTCAGACTGTTCCATCCTTGACAGGACCCCCGCCCTTGACCTTCTCCGTTTCCAAGGCGACTGGGAGGAGGCGATGGAGCAGCTGAGAGGAAATCTCAGTAATTAATCTGATTTTTATAAAATAATGTGCGCAGGTCTGTGATTTTGGACCTTTGCCACAAGGTCCGGAGTCACTGACCAGCACGCCCATGTTTAACCACTTCACTGCCAGTTGACGCATTTTGTGTTTCTAGAACCTTTGTTAACCCTGTTTAGACCCGACGCAGGCACTACGGCAGGAGATGGATCGACCATGATAATTCAAGGTTAGGGCCAGATTAGCTTGGCGCCATTAGGCGCCAAGCTAATCTGACACTACCCTTGAATTAACATGGTCGACCCATCTCTCACGACCTATAGCCGTCACATGGCACATCCAAACTTTGGGGAGTGTGGCCTTGGGGTTAAAGGAGTTAATTCGAAACCAAAGAACCCCAGCCGTCCAAGGAACATGGACTCCAAGCGGTATCAGCAAGAGGCATTCATCCTCATGAGCTCCAGCTACTGCGGGGGTTCATGATCTATAGCTCTTGCAGTTGGGCCGTGCTCACTGCTTCTCGGCAGTGAACGGGTTAACTACGCTAAGTCTTATCTTCTTATTCTTATTGCGAAATTTTCGATCACAGCACGATCATAGTAAATCGAGAATAAGGTGGTCTTATCTCATTATTTCATCATGGGCAGACATGGGCAGGCACACTTTTTTTTCATTTTCATTGATTTTGCTGTGGCTGCTGATGCTACGGGTGGACTTATAATTCTTTTCATTTGTTTTTTAGCAATAAGGTACGAAGGCCGCCCTCTTGTTTTTGGTCACACCCTATTTGTGACAGTTCAATGTTATTCTCAGAATGTATCAGTCAGAACGAGAGAATATCCTGATGATTTGTTCTTCTAAAGCAACGGGTACTATGTTATAAAAAAAAATGGAAATAAACATTTTCGGGGACTAGAGTTTCGTTATTGGCGTTCTCTCTCTCTCTCTCTCTCTCTCTCTCTCTCTCTCTCTCTCTCTCTCTCTCTCTCTCTCTCTCTCTCTCTCTCTCTCTCTCTCTCTCTCTCTCTCTCTCTCTCTCTCTCTCTTTCTCTCTTTCTCTCCCTCTCTCTCTCTTTCTCTCTCTCTCTCTCTCTCCTCTCACGTAGTAGATGTAGCAACGGCAAGTTTGAAAACTGGTCCTGTTACCAATAACTTCTACCGTTGGAAAATACAGGTTCATTGTTCATTGTTCATTGTTCTCTCTGTTTCTGTTTCTGTGTGTGTGTGTGTGTGTGTGTGTGTGTGTGTGTGTGTGTGTGTGTGTGCGTGTGTGTGTGTGTGTGTGTGTGTGTGTGTGTGTGTGTGTGTGTGTGTGTGTGTGTGTGTGTGTGTACGTGTACGTGTGTGCGTGCGTGCGTGTTTCGGTGTGACAGTCTGTATGTATTCTTGTTTCATGCACTTAACATTCCATTGGAAAGAAACACATTAGAAAACATTTTTCATTGATACGTTTATTAACATTCACAAAATATATTGCGAGACAGACGACATAAGTCAAAAGCAACGCAAAAAATAATGACATGTTAACTAAACTAAACGCACGCTGCATACATCAATTTAAAGTTCTCCAACACAACTTGTGGCTTGAACCATCAATTTCCTTTACAAATAATGTTTGCAAACATTTATGGCAAACGATCACTGCCTCGTCATTTGTGCAAAGAGATCACTCGATATATTCACGCGGATCTGAACTTGAATGCGTGAAAATGGATGCTTTAACGCATTCGAGACGTGCTGCATCCGCCGGTATAAGCAGCTTTATGCTGGTCTTTTTGCTCCCTGAGGTTAGAACATGCGCTGAGGACTTGTTCTTTGATGATGAGGTCACTCAGGTCCTGGTACTCCTCCTTCAAGCCAGCCAACTCTATCCATTTCTCCAGGTAGGTCCTGATTCTCTCAATGAATAGGCCGGGTTTGTCAAAGACCACCTAAATAATCAACATGACATACAAACATGAAAATAAAAGAGTTCTTTATTTTTAGGTTAGCCGCCATATTTACCTGATACATGGATATGGGTGTGTTGTTAATCTCTGTGTCAGTCACTGGAGCATAAAGAATGGTTTGAAAGTAATTCACATTAAATCAAATAAGATTTATTATGAAAATGATGTGCACCGGAAGTTTTGGTTCTCTAATAAATTTTTCGAGTCAAATTTCGTTTGATGCAGTTAATAACATCATAAGCAATCCACACAACTTGTGTGTTAAAATATATCACATGAAACTTCCTTCACAGAGTGTGTCCAGTTTTGCTTATTTTCACCACTAATGAAACCCTTTGTCCTCCAAGGTAGCCATGGGCGATAACTCATCCAATTTTTGTGTGAAGGTAGCTCAGACAGTAGGCTGAACATCTGAAGTAAGCAACAAATAAAAGTTTCTTGTTTTGCTGTCAGGGTGGCTCTTTGTTTGCGGGTACACTTACAGACACTTTTCGCGTTTTTAATGGAAGTCAGTATAGTTATTTACCGGGATGGATAACTAAGAAATGTGATGTGTGTATGCCTAGGTTGTTTACGAAGGTAGTACGTGGGTGTGTTAAGTATAATCTTTTCCTGTGTACGAACCAGTGTATGGCGCGTGCGTCATGTTATAGTCTTTTTTTAGTGTAGTGACTGAGTTATGATGTGTTGCGAATCGATTCTGTTTTATAAAGCACGAGTGTGTGAACGAACGTGTAGAATTATTTGTATCAGCCATGTTACGTAATGTACCTCGTATCATCCAAAATGTGTGTGTTAAGCAAGTGTTATGACATTAGAACTTTATTGTACAGGTTTCTTGTGAGGAGCGAGGGACTTGACGCCGAGACGTCCAAGTCAACAGAGGCTGCCGCTGGAGGAAAGTGTCGAGAGGACATCCACAGCAGGGAGAGCGAAAGACTTGGTGCAGAGCCATCGAAGTCAACAGAGGCTGCGCTAGAGGAGCGTGTCGAGAGGACGTCCACAGCTGGGGGAGTTTGGGACAGCTTCAGGAGCGCGTGACGCAAGAAAACTACACGCCTAGACGTGGAGAAACGTGTGAACGATGCAGAACGAACACACCCGTTGAACAGGTTGGATAGTGAGCACAGCTTACCTAGCCTGGCTTTTATTATATTGTGTGGAAGTGAGTGTGGTGGCTAGTGTTGATAGTGGTATATTTTGTGAAACCTTTTTTCTTTCGTTAGTATTATACGTTGGGCCACAGATAAATGATGTTTTGCGTTTACCCTGCACGAATGCGTCCGACTGACAGCGTTGTTTGTGTATGTGCCCGTTGCGTTTGTGAGTTTGTGCGTGCGACCGGTGGGAAGAGTGCGTACGTTACAAGGATGTTTGGAGGGCGCGCGTGCACGCACGCACACGCATACCATGCACACACATCGATTTCAGAAGAGCAGGCAGGTGGATCATATAGCTAGGTGAAGTCAACCTGATTTCACACAAATTATAGCAAGACTGAAATCGGTGAAATTCTAGTTTTGTCACATTTTCTCAAGTCTTGAAGCGAAAGCAATACTCATATCAAGTTAAATATAAAATTACGTATAAACAAAAAATACGTAATGACAAATGACGTTTGACAAGCCCACGACGCGTGTGCACTGCGCGCCCCTTATGGAGTTCACTATAAGGCATTGGCATATCTGCGAGGCTTTTTCAAAAGGATGTACATGATCGTCTTGTTCTTCACCTGAGTATTTTTCTGTGGGCTGGCGATTTGGTGCCTGATAGGCGGGGCCAGGGGATCTAACTGCATGTCCAGCGCTGAGAAATTCCCCTTGGTATGTGCACATTTTTTTTTCAAAAGGAGATATTTCAATATCAGAATCAAGTCAAAGACATAAGGTAGAGACCCTTGACAGTAAAGACAGCTCATATAGAATGAACTTTGAGGGTTATGGTTCACCTCATCTTGTTTTGCCTACCGTATTGAATATACGGTAGACTTTAAAATGGGGCTGATTGGAGCGCGTTCCGCAGAATGCAGACAATGTGTTGGGCGTTCGGAGTCCCAATTCTCGCGAAGAATTCTTAACAAGAATAAAAATGACGTCACGTCTAGCAACGCAAACCTTGCAAGAGAACGTCTTTTGGCGCGCGCGGGCGCGTGTGTGTGTGTGTGTGTGTGTGTGTGTGTGTGTGTGTGTGTGTGTGTGTGTGTGTGTGTGTGTGTGTGTGTGTGTGTGTGTGTGTGTGTGTGTGTGTGTGTGTGTGTGTGTGTGTGTGTGTGTGTGTGTGTGTGTGTGTGTGTGTGTGTGTGTGTGTGTGTGTGTGTGTGTGTGTGTGTGTGGTGTGTGTGTGTGTGTGTGTGTGTGTGTGTGTGTGTGTGTGTGTGTGTGTGTGTGTGTGTGTGTGTGTGTGTGTGTGTGTGTGTGTGTGTGTGTGTGTGTGTGTGTGTGTGTGTGTGTGTGTGTGTGTGTGTGTGTGTGTGTGTGTGTGTGTGTGTGTGTGTGTGTGTGTGTGTGTGTGTGTGTGTGTGTGTGTGTGTGTGTGTGTGTGTGTGTGTGTGTGTGTGTGTGTGTGTGTGTGTGTGTGTGTGTGTGTGTGTGTGTGTGTGTGTGTGTGTGTGTGTGTGTGTGTGTGTGTGTGTGTGTGTGTGTGTGTGTGTGTGTGTGTGTGTGTGTGTGTGTGTGTGTGTGTGTGTGTGTGTGTGTGTGTGTGTGTGTGTGTGTGTGTGTGTGTGTGTGTGTGTGTGTGTGTGTGTGTGTGTGTGTGTGTGTGTGGTGTGTGTGTGTGTGTGTGTGTGTGTGTGTGTGTGTGTGTGTGTGTGTGTGTGTGTGTGTGTGTGTGTGTGTGATACAGAGCTTAGAGCCCGCGTTTCAGGACGGACAAGCTTGAAATTGTCCCTAAAAGAATAGTATCGAGTTAGTTTTTTTAATTTATTTTATTTTTATATTAAGACGCTTTCTCTCGAAAATGGCCGTTTCACAAAAATTGGTTGATCCACACTGGATTCCGTTATTTTTCGTATTGTTACCAGATGTTTTTGCATATCGCTAGATAAAAGGAAGATATTGAATGAGTTCGTTAACCAGCACTGTATCTCTAGAACTTTGTTACGTGGTAGTCGTCGTCGTCGTAGTATGATGCAATCACACCAGGCGCGCGCACGTATGGTTCTTGTAAAGAAACTTCACTCAGCTGCAACTCGTCACACGTGGCATAAGGTTGTAGGCCACACTGGAGTAACAGTTCCAACAATATTTTATTGCAGCGATGCGATCTCCGAACAATGCATCTACAAATGCACCAACACTGATATACTGTCACCTCTACAATGCATCAACACTTTTGACACACTGTGTCTCTCATACAATGTACACACATACTTTCTAACACGGTCTTTTATATTATGACAGATTTCCAAAACAATCCACCAAATTCTCCTAACACAACCTATCAGAAAAGGAAACGTAACCAAAACTCATTAATATATAAAGTGTAATATTCATGAAAAAGAATACACTAGAATGAACTACAAATTTCCACTACAATCTAAGCGCCTTGGATACAATGTTATGTTACGAAATGTTGCCAAACACTTTGACGTCATATATGAGGTCACTAGAAAGATTGCGACCCTGCTCGAACCTTCCAGGCTAATGTAGACAAACTTTACAACATCGTAGTGAAACTTACTAATCTAATGAATTTTACATATTACACGCTTGGCAGTCACCTTTTTGGTCTGGATTACTAATATAATGCTTTTACGAGGTCCAATAATACCGCACAATGTACACAGTTATCAGCTGATACCTTGCATCAGCATTTCCTCTCTGCTGCCAGTACGTCGCTACAAATTATATTTTCTCAGCTGGTCAGCCTTCAGGTGCGTCAGAAAAGCTGAAGACGTTTTGTGCAGAACGGCTGGACCCTAATACATCATTCAGCATTCCCCTGATAACGCTATATGACGTGGGCAAATCCATCTCGTCTTTAAAGAATAAACGTACGTCTAGCCATGATGGTATTAGTAGCACAGTTCTGAAAATGGCCCTACCGTATATTGTAGATTCCTTGCAGGGGCGGATCAGTTACCTCGAGGGAGGGGGGTCCAACCTTTTGTTTGAGACCTTCAACCTAACACAGAAAGCCTCCCCGACGCTAGACCTTCTTCCAGTGGCCGAAAAATCAAACAACAGGGGGGGGGGGGGGGGGGGGGGGGGGTAGAGGAAGAAGGCGTGTGTGTAGTGTATGAAGACTCTCACCACTCGTCAAAATATCAAACAACGGAGTGGGGGGAGGGGGGTGGTAGAAGCGTGTGTCCAAACTCGCCAAAAAAAAACAAAAAAAAAAAACAGGGGGGAGGGGGGGGGGCAACACCCCAAAAAGGGGACTTTGTCATAGCATTTTAAAGAATTTTGGGTCGGGGAGGAAAAGGTGTTATATATATATATATATATATATATATATATATATATATATATATATATATATATATATATATTATATATATATATATATATATATATATATATATATATATATATATATATATATATATAAAAACACATTCCCGCACTTACAACATTTTCTACCAAAAATACAAACTCATGCACCCATTACAATCTGGCTTTCGGGCGGACACAGTCCTGTCACACAGCTTTGGTACATTTAGTTGACAGATGGCTTACTGCCATGAATAGCAGTCATTGACTGGAGCAGTATTTTTGGACCTGTCAAAAGCGTTTGACCTCGTCAATCATAAAACTTTAGTTCAAAAACGTATTGTCTATCACCTAAGCGCTGACACTCTTGCCTGCTGTTACGTTTGTGGTTGTGTTATTTTTTGAGAGCATGTGTGTGTTAATCATAGGAAAGAACCGATATTCATTTGAGTTATTTTGGATAAGAATTACGTACCTATTTAGTAGGATTTATTTTCTTTTGCACCGAGAATTGCGATCGATTTTTGTTGTGGCGTGTAGTTTTGCTACAATGTTTTAAAGTTTGACCTACATTAGACTGGAAGGTTCGAGCAGGGTCGCGATCTTTCAAGTGACCTCATATATAACGTCAACATTGTCGGCAACATTTGTAACATTTGTATCAAAGGCGCTTAGAGGATAGCGGTAATTTGTAGTAACTTCTAGAGAGTTTTTTTTTAATAAATATCTTAATGAGTTTTGGTTACGTTTTCTTTTCTGATTGGTTGTGTTGTGCGAATTTGCTGTATTGTTCTGGAAATCTGTAATTGTATAAATGACCTTGTTAGGAAGTATGTGTGTACATTGTATGAGAGACGCAGTGTGTCAAAAGTGTTGATGCATTGTAGAGGAGAAAGTGTATCAGTGTTGGTGCATATGTAGATGCATTGTGTGGAGATCGGATCGCTGCAATAAAATATTGTTGGAACTGTTACTCCTGTGTGTTCTACAACCTTATGAGACGTGTGCCGAGTTGCAGCTGAGTGAAGTTTCATTACGAGAACCCTACGTTCAACGGCAAGTTTGAAAACTGGTCCTGTTACCAATAACTTCTACCGTTGGAAAATAAAGGTTCATTGTTCATTGTCTGGTGTGATTGTATCATACTACGACTACCACGTAACACGTGCCTTACGTCATATTGAATGGGCGTACGCAGTATGTCTACGTGAATGATAAAAACTCACCGCAGAGGCTGATAGAGCACGGAGTAGCACAAGGATCGATTCTTGTCCATTACTGTTCCCTGTGTTTATAAATGACCTTCCATTAAATATATTTGACTCCAGTGTAATTTGCAGTCTTTTGCAGACGATGGAACACTGGACGTTTCGTCATCAGATGTAACGTGTATGGTGAAGAATCTACAGGACAATTTAATGTTGTATCCGAATGATGCAGAAATAACTCCATGATACCAAATATCACTACGTCCAAATGCATGCTGATTACCACACGGCAAAAGCATCAGTTGAACCCCCTCCCCTTCAACTAACACTTAACGGCCAACCTGTGGAGAAGATCGATGAACAACGCGTGCTTGGACAGACTAATTGTTGACAGACCCTCGGAAGCCATTAGTACTGATAACAAGTTCAATCTATTAGACATTTTAAGAAGTCAATGGAGAAAGAAACACGCTTAGAAAAGACAGTTACAACACAATTTATTAATATTTCGGGTGAATACCCTTTGTCAAAATAGACAAACAAATAAATAGAGAGATCAGTCGCTACTTATCTTCTTTTCAATCGCAAGAGGAAAGTGGCCTCATTCCTTCTGTGATTGAAAAGAAGATAAGTAGCGACTGAAATAGCTATCTATTTGTTTGTTTGTCTATTCTGACAAACGGTATTTACCCGAATAATTAATAAATTGTGTTGTAGCTGTCTTTTCTATGCGTGTTTCTTTCTCCGTTGGATACTTCTTTGCATTTTACACGCTTGACTGTCACCTTTTTGGTCTGAATTGTTAGACATTTTGCCACTTGAAAAAACAGTTCGTGTATAATAAGCTGGTGCTCATGCGCAAAACCACCTTCTCAGAAAGACCAGCCTGTCTCAATAGTTTGGTCCACTTTGCCCATACTAGGTCTCTTCGAACACCAGGGAACAATCATGTAGTACCAATTCCTCGGCTGCACATGTATAGGTCGTCATTGTCGTATTCTGGTGCAAAGTTATGGAACTCTGTTCCTGCGGATGTTAGAGCAGCGCTAATCGCTTAAAACTACAAGACCAAGCTGCTGAAACATCTAGGCAAAACTTTGTTTCATTATTATTATTATTTTTATTTTTTGGCATGTAGCGTTTATGCTTTGTGTATTTCACGGATAGTCTGCATTTTATTGTAACATTTATGAACACTACAATATACCGCGGGCATTCCGGCAAGCCGCATTATGTAATAGCCATGACTCCATTGACTCGACTGGCCAGACGGGATGCCGTCGGGAGGCACAGTTGAGCCATGAACGCTCGCGCCGGGTCGCACTGCTGCAGTTTCTTCGCGCCGGCCCGCGCGTGCGACGGTTGCGCGGTCACTTTACTGCAGACTTTAGCAGCTGTCTGTGCGCAGTTTTGGCGAGGGGAGGCTATCGTATTGTATCAGAGTGACTGACTCGAGCGCCTTTGGGTTGTGTTGTCAGCTGATTGTGCCTCATGATGTGGCTCGACATACACTTGTCCACTGAAATCTTTAAAGTTAAAATCTATACACGATGTTACGCTATGCTGTGTGTGATTGTGTGTGTGTGTGTGTGTGTGTGTGTGTGTGTGTGTGTGTGTGTGTGTGTGTGTGTGTGTGTGTGTGTGTGCGTGTGTGTGTGATTGTGTGTGTGATTGTGTGTGTGTGAGTGTGTGTGTGTGTGTGTGTGTGTGTGTGTGCGTGCGTGCGTGCGTGCGTATGTGAAAGTACATTTTTCCCTCCTTTGGCAACTTTTAAATTGTGGTCATTCAGACAACTCCAAATCATTTCCCTCCACCCCTCAACCCCCCCCCCCTCCCCCACCTCCCCATGTCTGCCCTGGGGGATTTGGGTGGGGTTAACTACTTTTTAGTTCCAGGGTCACCCTGGTTAGCCCCATAGAGTGGGTTTTCCCCTTTATTCTGGAGCATGTTTCTGTCTACCCTTGGTCCATTCAACTGTATTTTTCCTTTTTTTAAACCCTCCCTAATGTCTGCGCTGCATGTAGCTTTTGATAATGAATGTGTTTTGCTAAATGGTCTTAGGTTTATTTAGCGTATTAGACCCCGGCTGGTGACATACATTCAATATTCTGTTTAGTTTGTTTTGTTTTGGTTTATTTTGTTGTTGTTTTTTGTTTGTTTGTTTTTCGTGTTTGTTTTGTTTTTTCCACAAGCAATGCAGACACGTTCTGAGAAAGTCTTGTTGCTGTCGGGAACCCATATCATGCTGAGGCTGAAAAAATACTTACAGATAAGGACATAGACCAATCGCTTTAGTTCAAGGGTAGTGTCAGAATAGCTTGGCGCCTAGAGGCGCCAAGCTATTCTGGCACTACCCTTGTGAACTATTTTGATCAGACTTATTTCACACACTGGTGTATTCCGAATGATAAGGGTTAAGCAATGTACAACCAACAACCAACCTTCCAAATCATTTCCAAAACATCAAAATACGTGCTTGTCTGTGATTTCACAAGTTCCAAAATTATAGACCAGCACACGCACATAACTGTACGTGAAAACATGGCAGTTAATTGATTTGTCGTATTCACACAGGTCTACATCTTTAACAAATCTATACGTCGTCGAATGGAACCGTTCACGTGTTCTTAGAACATTTCCATATGAGTCATGTGTGTAATGCAGTCAACATCGAGTATTTCTGAACGTGTCTTAACCCATTTCGCCCGGGACCCTGACGCAGGAAATGGATTGACCATGATAATTGCAGGGTACTGTCATATTAGCTTGGTGCCTTCAGGAGCCAAGCTAATCTGACACTACCGTTGAATTATCATGGTCAATCTATCCAGCTGGTACACAGTAGTTAGGCAACACATCCAACATTTGCGAAATGGGACCTTGGGGCTAAATTATGTGTGTGTTGGAAAGGGATGGGGTGTGTGTGTTGGGGGGGGGGGGTTTGGGGGGGGGGGTGTGGGGGGGGGGTGAAGGTGGAAGGGGGGGGGGTGGATTCAAATACGTGAGGCTAGTATCTGACAGGTTATTGCCCGGGTTACAGGCGTTCGCTACACTGACCCTTGTAGGCCTGAGGGAGGTCAAAGGAACCATGCATTGTACCCCCTGCGACCCGCAATAAGGTATTTTTCTTTTATTCCCTCCATGTATTCTTTAGAAAAAAATTCAGTTTCGCTCTTCTTGCGATTATATGACACCATTGAATGGGCATTTGACCACGTGACAACATGTGCGCGTTAGCTTGGTGCCTTGTGCTTCAGGAGATGCTTCGAAAGTGTAGCCCTTTGTAATTTGTTTTAATTCTAGTCTCATGTGCGTTTGGATATCTGCAAAGGAATACAACTCCGCCATTGCCGGTCCCAAGCCCGGATGAGAAAGGAGGAGGGAAACAAATACGCTAAACCTACAAGGAAATACTACGCCAAAACTGTTGCAAACTAAGCCAAAACTGCTAGTCCCCGATCACTATTAGTGCCAGTGGAACAGTAAACTGGAACAAACAACAAAGGAATACCAAAGAACGCTCGTTGTTGACAGTCGAACTGGTGCTGAGAGGGATTTTCAGGTAAGATTTAATCTTTACAGCGTTCACATGAGGTCAGATAGTGAAAGGACCGAGTTCACTTTTTTTTTGTTGGCTCACGTGTGAAGCGAAAGTGAGCCTATTTTTGGGGTCTAGTGGTGGTCTGTCCGTGGTCCGTCTGCCGTCGTCTGTGCCGAAAACTTTAACGTTGGCATTTTCTCGGAGACTATTCAAGCCACAGTCTCCCAACTTGGCCCAAGAATACTTTGTGACAAGACCTTTCCAAACATACCAATTTAAGTGACCTCTCACAAAGGGGAAGGTCACAGGGGCTCAGGAAATAGGTCAAAAATAGCTATATTTTGACATAATTTTTTTTCTCAAATACTATTCACAACTTCAAACCCAAACTTGGTACTAGGATACCTGAGGGTAAGACTTTTCAATTCATACTAATTTGGTTGATCCCTCGGAAAGGTCAAGGGTTACAATAGCTCAGGAAATAGGTCCAAAATAGACATTTTGACAAAAGATGTTTTTTTCTCAAATACTGCTCAAAACTTCAAACCCAAACATGCGACAGAGATACCTGATGGTAAGATCTATCTATGCATACTGATTTCGATAACCCTTCGGAGATGGTCACAGGCTGGCAAATGTGTGTAAAATGCCAATTTTTGATAGAATTGTAGGCATTATCAACATTTTCGCAAAATTTTCAGTCAAATTTGGCACAAAGGTTGCTGATGATAAGACCATCCTGTGCATACTAATTTACTTAACTCATTGCAAATGTCAAGGGTGGGGAGTGTACATATGTGTGAAAAATACTTACATTTTGAGAAAACATGGACTTTGCTGGTGCGAAAGCCAGTCCTTTACTTATTGTCACAAAGGTCACACATATCTATATCGGTTTGTCCACGTGAGCCATAATGGCTTTGCTTTTCTTGTGGAAAGAATTGTAGTTAAATGTATTATCAACAGTTTTGCAAACTTTTCAATCAAATTTGGCTCAAAGGTAGCTGATGATCATAAGACCTTCCTATGTATACTAGTTCAGTCAACTCTATGATATAAAGGTCAAGGGTCACGGGTGTTTGACAGCTGTGTGAAAACTAATTAAATTTTGAGAAAACATGGATTTCGCTGGTGCAGAAGTCATCTCTTTACTTTGTCACAAGGGTCGTACATGTTATATCTAAAACACTTTATGGTCTGCGGGGTTAAATCAAGATCTATGCCCTTTGGAGATGGGCGGCATTTGCCTATAGATGGCATTGTTTTTATCCAGGCTTACTTAAGTTAGCAACACAATATTAAGATTGATCGTGCGATTGGTGGGCATGATTTGAATGTGTGCATGTGACTGTGTGTGTGTGTGTGTGTGTGTGTGTGTGTGTGTGTGTGTGTGTGTGTGCGTGCGTGCGTGCTTGTGTGCGTGCGTGCATGCATGCGTGCGTGCGTACGTGCTTGCGTGTGTGCGTGTGTTGTGTGTGTGTTTGTTGGAGTGAGCCGTGTTGATTTTCTAGCGGTTTCATGTACAAAATGTTATGCACTTTACATTTCTTTATTATTCGCTGCAGTATAGTTTTACTGAAATGCTCGCAATATACGTGTACATGATATATGTAATGATAATTGTGGTTCGAGAGAGTGGGCTGTGTGTGTGTGTGTGTGTGTGTGTGTGTGTGTGTGTGTGTGTGTGTGTGTGTGTGTGTGTGTGTGTGTGTGTGTGTGTTGTGTGTGTGAGTGAGTGAGTGTGTATGTCTAGCGGCACAAATTTGTGCACGCAATTGGGCACGCGCGGGCGCGCGCACGTGTGTGTGTGTGGATAAGAGAGAGATTTTGTGTACGTTATTGTGTTTTGTAGTGTGTAGCAAGGACAAAAATGATAACAGGTTTGCACACCTATTATTGTATCCATAGGAAATTAAGTACATTTCATTTCTCTCTCTCTCTCTCTCTCTCTCTCTCTCTCTCTCTCTCTCTCTCTCTCTCTCTCTCTCTCTCTCTCTCTCTCTCTCTCTCTCTTCCTTTCTCTCTCGTGTGTGTCTAAGTGCGTGCGTGTGTAAGTTTGTGATTGTGTGTGTGTCAGTGTGCGTGCGTGCGTGCATGCGTAATTGCGGTGTGCATGTGTGTATGTATGTGTGTGTGTGTGTGTGTGTGCGTGCGTGCGTGCATGCATGAGGTATGGTGTGCATGCGTGCGTACCGGAGTGCGTGTGTGTGTGTGTGTGTGTGAGCGTGCGTGTGCGTGCGTATGTGCGGGCGTGCATGCGTGAGCGAGTGCATGCATGCGTCAGCGTGTGGTATGTGTATGTTTACATGTCTATGTCATTTATGTAGTAGATGTAGCAACGGCAAGTTTGAAAACTGGTCCTGTTACCAATAACTTCTACCATTGGAAAATAAAGGTTCATTGTTCATTGTTCATTGTTCATTGTTCTCTCTCTCTCTCTCTCTCTCTCTCTCTCTCTCTCTCTCTCTCTCTCTCTCTCTCTCTCTCTCTCTCTCTCTCTCACACACACACACACACACACACACACACTCTCTCTCTCTCTCTCTCTCTCTCTCTCTCTCTCTCTCTCTCTCTCTCTCTCTCTCTCTCTCTTTCTCTCTCTCTCTAGGTAGGCTTCTTGTACCGTAACCCGGCGGCTGACTTTAGTTTGTACGACGATTTTACCTGTAACTTAGATAAAGTCTATAAAGTAAACTCCGACATCGTTCTAATGGGTGATTTCAATATCAATTTACTGAAACTCCACACAGCATGGAAAACAATATCTTCCTTATTTGGGCTAGTGCAGCTGGTGCAGTCACCCACTAAGATTACTGCTGCATCGTCCACTCTCATAGACCATATTTATACCAATAACCCTAATTCTGTGACTGACGTTTCTGTTCCCGACTTGAGCATTAGCGATCATTTCCCTTTAGTGTGTAACTGGGCTGCGCAAATTCCGAAGTCTAAAAAGAAAGGTCATATCACCGTAACATATCGCTCTTTTAAACATTTTAACCAAAACGCATTTTTACATGAACTTAGTAATGCGTGCTTTGACGTAGTAACCGAGTCCAACGACCCATAGGTTGCTTTGTCTGCATGGTACAACATTTTCCTTGGGGTACTCAACAAGCACCGCAGTGAGAGGCGTGTCAAACGCGCGGTACTACCCCCATGGATTACAAAAGAACTGATGGACACAGGCCATGGAGCTTAGGAACACCCGCAGGAGAGAAAAGAAGTTTGACGAGTTTAAAAAGCAGCGTAATCGCGTCAAGTATAAGTTACGCAAAGCGAGAAAATCCTTTGTAAGAAATACTATTAAAAACAACAAAGACGGGTCAGCTATTTGGCGCGTCTGAATTCCCTTACCCGAGGCTCTAGTGCATCCACTGTAATCCCTAGTGATCTATCCGCAGACATGTTTAATAATCACTTCCTATCTGTTGCTGACGTTTTTTCAACACAAGACAATGTCAATGATAAGTGTTTTGATGTTTTAATTTACTACTGCAATCAGAAACTTGTGTCTCCTTTTAGCATTCCATTGATTGCAATACATGAAGTAGGTAAATTCATAGGTAGTCTGGCGAACAAGAAGTATCAGGCCCTGGTGACATAAATCCTAAAGTTCTGAAACTATCTCTACCTTACATTGTTGAATCGCTGACATACATTTATAACCTGTGTCTCCATCAGTGTGTATTTCCTACACACCTTAAACTTGCAAAAGTAATTCCACTACCGAAATCCAAGGACTGGGGAAATCTGAATAATTATAAACCGGTTTATTTACTGTCCGTGTTAAGCAAACCTCTGGAGCGACATGTACACAAACATTTGTCTCAGTATTTAGAGACAAATTCTTTGCTTCATCCCTTCCAGTCTGGGTTTCGTCCGAAGTATTCCTGTCATACAGCGCTAACCTGACTTGCAGATAAGTGGTTATCTAACGTAAACAATTCACAACTGACGGGTGTTATTTACCTTGACTTTAAGAAGGCGTTTGATCTGGTTAACCACGACACTCTGATAAGCAAACTTAGTAATTATTTTTATTTTTAAAAACGCCTCAGCGGTTTCCTTCTTTAGTTCAACTTCATACCTAAAGGGGAGAAAGCAAAAGGTTGTAATTAATGGATCACACTCTGAACTGAAGGAGGTTACGTTTGGAGTACCTCAAGGGTCGGTGTTAGGACCTCTGCTATTTTGTTTATACATCAATGATCTACCTCTTTACCTAACGTCCGAATCTGTAGAATGTGACTTGTTTGCTGACGATACTTCAATCCACACGGCATATAAAAACCTTAATGTGGTTGCAGAAAACCTACAACAGAGCCTTGATGAGGTGTCCGCCTGGTGTGAACGTAACTCGATGAATATCCATCCAGCAAAAACTAAGTCAATGGTGACTGCGACACGCCAAAAACACCAACTAAGCCCCCTTTCCCTTGATTTGTCATTCGAAGACAATTCTATTGAGCAAGTGTCTGAACACCACCTCCTTGGAATTATCATAGATGATCAGCTCAAGTGGCAGGCACACACACATAAAGTGTGTAAAACTGTTTCAAGAAACATTTTCATGCTGTCCAAACTGAAGCACTTTACTGACTTTGAAACCAGAAAAATATTTTGTAATGCATATATTCAGTTCCACATTAATTATGCTTCGACGGTGTGGGATGGCTGCAGAGATGTACATTTAAAAAGACTGAACTCCTTACATAGGCGAGCAGCGAAATTAATTTTACCCGATCCTACATTGACAACGGATGATAAGATTCACAAAGCGGGACTTCTTTCTCTTAAGAATCAGTTTGCATTCAACAAAGGTGTTCTCCTGTTCAAGATTCGGAATGACAACACCAGAATATCTAACCCAGCTGCTAGTCCGTTCTCAGTCCCGCTATGGCGATACGAAAAGCCTGTATGTAGTACCCAAAACCAGAATAGACTTATTTTTAACCAGTCTAGCATTCTCGGGGGCGACTTTTTGGAATTCGCTTCCAACCCACATGAAGACCACTCCAACGATATCATGTTTTAAGAAAAGTATTTTTAAACATGTATCTTCGCAGCCATAACATCTGCAACCTTTGCTTTCTATTCGTGGATATCATTGATAGTAAGTACCCACTAGTCTCCTGTGTATGTATAGTGCTGCTGGGTTTTTTTGTTTTGTTTTATTTTTTGTTGCTGTTTTCTTTTTTCCTTACCATTGCTCCCCCTCCCCCAACACACCCGAAGGCGTTGGTCATATACATGTATTAATGTAATGTAATTGTTGTGTTTGTCTGTAGATGAAGCAACGGCAGATTTGAAAAATGGCATTGCCTCTGGCATTGTTAATATCTTTACCGTTGTAAAATAATAAAGATTCATTGATTCATTGATTCATTGATTTCTCTCTCTCTCTCTCTCTCTCTCTCTCTCTCTCTCTCTCTCTCTCTCTCTCTCTCTCTCTCTCTCTCTTTCTCTCTCTCCCTCCCTCCCTCCCTCCCTCCCTCTCTCTCTCTCTCTCTCTCTCTCTCTCTCTCTCTCTCTCTCTCTCTCTCTCTCTCTCTCTCTCTCTCTCTCTCTCTCTCTCTCTCTCTCTCTCTCTCTCTCTCTCTCTCTTGACCCCTGTTAACTGATCAGTGTGAGATGACTGGCTTAGTGGTCAGTGTGGATAGACACACCCGCGAGTAATTTTCATCGGAATGTGCGCCTATGACAATTGCAGCGCTCTGTGACTTTACAAACTGTGTTAGCCTGTGTATTGAACAGGAGTGCACAACTTAGTCGCTACTAAAGTGATTCTTATCACTGACTGTGTCGGTAACAAATAGAATAAGATTACTCTGGTACGCTTCATCGCGTCTTTGTTTTTATCAACGGTACGTTTGCACGCAGAGACCTATATATCTGCAGACTTTGCATTCTACGATTCGCTAGTTTTTCTTCCTTTTTTATCCTTCGCGCATGTTTCAGTGCTGTGTTTGTGACCACTGATCTGCAGCCACATAGTGACACTTTGTTATTGTTGTTTAAACTTTCATTTAGTTTGTTAATATATTTGAAATTAGTAATTTGGTTACGAAGTTACCCGACATGTTTACTAGTGTCAGCGATCATTTGCTTAGAATAGGCCACCTCAATGTATATCACCTTTGCAGTAAAGTATCAGACGTCACAGTACTACTCCACCAACCCTCCCCATGTAATATATTTGGCTTTACAGAAAGTAGGTTGACTGATAATATAAGTAACCAAGCTATCACCATACAAAATTTCTCCATTCATAGGCGAGATGCTTCAGCGCCTGGTCATACTGGCATTTGTGCTTATGTTCACAATACTATTGCCAACAACGTAACACGACGATGTGACCTGGAATACTGGCAAGATGATTTTGTTCTAATGGTTGACAGAGTACAAAACTCCAAGGGTGATATACATATACTCGGTGATTTTAATGTTGATTTATTGAAACCTGGCAACACGTCATGGAAATCCATGATAACGTTCTTAGGCCTTACACAAGTAGTTCAGTCACCCATCAGGGTCACTGCTACTTCATCCACATTAATTGACCATGTTTATACAACCAACGACAGTGCCCTTAGCAATGTCTATGTACCCAGCATCTCTGTCAGTGATCATTTTCCTATTTGTTTTTCATTATCTGCGAAGTTGCCAAAGAAACCTCATAAGGAGCATATAACCATCCTCTACAGATCATTCAAAAAATTTAACCAAGATGATTTCTTGCATGACCTTTCACTGACAAACACCATTTTCCGATGTGTACAACTATAACGATCCCAATGTAGCGCTGTCCCACTGGTATAAGTCCCTCGGTGTTCTTGACAGACATGCCCCGAGGCGCACTAAGCGTGTTAAACACCCCACTGTGCCTGAGTGGCTGACGGATGAGATTAAAACTGCGATGGAACTAAGAGATCTACTAAAACAACAAAAGAAATTTGACGAGTACAAAAAACAGCGAAACATAGTTAAATCATTAGTACGTAAAGCATAGAGGCAGTATGCTGAAAAAATTATTGCGGGAGGCAAAGACATACGCAGCGTGTGGCAGGTGATTAACACGTTTACTAAAGGACAATCTAGCAAATCAACGAGTGTCCCCCCGCACCTTACAGCTGATGTATTTAATGAACACTTTCTGAACATTGCTAAAACCCTGTCACAGACGAACACCAGTGAACCAGGTGAATACGTATGTTCAGAACAATTGAAACAGCACAGTCAGCTAAACGCTGGCAATACTTTCTCAGCTCCCCTAATGACCGTCCTTGATGTAGGAAAATCTATAACCAACATGAAAAGTAAAACATCTTGTGGTGTTGACGGTATTAGCAGTAAAATCCTGAAAATTGCGCTCCCGTATATTGTTGAATCGTTAACCTGTATATATAAACTTTCGATTCAAAAGAGCATGTTTCCAGATGAATTGAAAAAAGCAAAAGTTACTCCTCTACCAAAAAGCAAAGATCTGAGCAACCCAAGTGAGTACAGGCCTATTTCAATCTTATCAGCAGTGTCCAAACCACTTGAAAAGCTTATACATAATCATTTACTTCAATTCCTGGTACTTCAATTATTAGTACAGCACAATCAGCTTTTCGGCCAAAACATTTGTGTCAGACAGCCTTAACTATCATAACCCACAAATGGCTCACTGCCATAAATGAGTCCAAACTTTCAGGTGTAGTATTTCTAGACTTTACAAAAGCCTTCGATCTCATTAACCATTCAATCTTACTAAAGAAGTTACCTTTATATCACATTGATTCAAATGCAGTCGCTCTTCTCTCGTCTTATCTCTTAGACAGAACGCAGAAAGTGTTCTTGAATGGTAAATACTCAGCGGAAGGGTTGGTGACCCATGGTGTTTCTCAGGGATCCACCCTAGGACCGTTATTATTCAACATCTTTATAAATGACCTTCCACTGTCAATATCACACCCCGACACAAACTGTGAACTATTTGCTGACGATACATCATTACATGTATCTGATAAAAATGTTTCAACCGTGAGCGCTGTCCTCCAACATAGTTTAGATGAAGTGTCAACTTGGTGTGAAGAAAATCATATGATTATCAGTATTCCTAAAACGAAAAGTATGTTGGTGATGACACGCCAAAAGCATCAACGTGGTTTGCAACCCCTTGAGCTGTCCCTTCACTCTCAGCACATAGAGCAAGTGTCAAAGCATCGTTTGTTAGGAGTGATAGTCGATGAACAGCTCAGCTGGGAGCCTCACATAGAAACTGCCTGTAAAACTATTTCGAAGAATCTCTTTCTATTATCCAAATTAAGTCGTATAGTTGCCATTGGTGCTCGAAAACTATTCTTTAACGCACACATCAAGACACATTGTAATTATGCTTCCAATATCTGGGACGGTTGTGGAGACATTCATTTGAAAAAAATGAATTCCCTTTACCGGCGAGGTATTAAACTTATTCTTCCTGGTTCATCCCCTACTGAGGAAAGACTGAAAGCCCTTAAAATCCTACCACTTTATAAACAATTGCAACTTAATAGATGCTTACTTGTGCACAAAATTCTAAACGATGCCGCCCCTCCTTATCTTCGTGAGCTGTTTTCCCACACGAATAGAGAGAACACGAGGAACAGCTTACTCCATCTCCCAAAACCGAGAATCGACATCTTCAAATCTAGCTTATCATTTTCCGGTGCTGAGTCCTGCTGTCGTTATGAATGTTCTATCTTTCTGCTTAGTATGTTGCTCCAGCACAGCAGATTGCTGCAGATTATGTAATAGTTCGACTGTCTGCACTAACATGTCTGTTCATACCAGTGTGTGTATATATATATAGTTTTAATTTCTTTCTCTTCAATTTTATTGTATTATTATTATTTTTTTCTTTTTCTCTGAGGGTGGTGGGGGGGGGGGGTAGGGGGGGGGGGGAAAGGGTCTTTTTACTTATGTTTTATCTTTTGCTGTATCGTCTGATGTATTTTTATATGTG